>VDFB02351647.1:0-67903 GCA_007258455.2 Sequoia sempervirens
ATTGTCGTCCTATCTTACTAGCATTCATACATTTGAACCACTCTTGATTGTGTGGTTGGCTACTTTAGTGTGAGTTTGAAGAAAGTTTATCCTCTCACTAAAGTGGGGGCTAAATGTAGTGGAGGAAAATGCATACCCTTGCATTTTCACACTTGTTTGGGCCCACCTTGCTTTATTTATTCTTATTTATGTCTTAATTGGTTATATTTTGCATCAACAAGCCTAATATATATTTTTATCACTAATCTTGACAAACATCAAAGGGTAAATGACAATTTAATGATTCTAGTTGTGTGTCCCTGATTTTTGGATCAGGACTAAGAAGCCACCTAGGGCATCTTTGTCCTCCAAAGGTCTTGGGACCCTCTTTTTGAAGGAACCTTGAAGAGGCCCCTTTTTGGAGTCTATGCCCTGAGTTTCAAGCCTTGGGACTAAGATGCTACCTAGGGCATCTTAGTCCCACTCAAGTTATTTTTGAGATTTAATTTCAAATCTTGGCAAAATTTAGCCTCCTTTAATTAATGAATTCATATTTCGGCTTGGTGTGGTGTAATTTTGGGATATTAAGCATGTATAAGCATAAATACAAGGTTCTTACACTCATTTTATCATCCAACATGCTAAAAATTTTGTGAGAGCATTCCTAATAGAATAATTGAGTTCACAAGAGCATTCAAGAGCAATTCATCAAGAATTTGGAGCCATCATCAACATTCAAGCATCATATCAAAGAAATTCTTGCATCATGTGTGTTTTTGAGCTAATATTTGTGATGTAGGGTTTTGATTCAAGCAAGCAATTCAAGTGAAGATCTATCAAGAATTCATTCAATTCAAGATCTACATTCAAGCTAGGCATCTCACACAAGTTTGGAGATTTCATAACAAGGGTTTGGTGAGTTGCAACATAGCACTTTGTTCATTCATCATTTCCCTCCATTATTCAATTTCATTCCAAGGTTTAATTAGCAACAAGGGGTTTGACTAAGGAAAACCCCCATTTACTAGCAATTAAAATTTATTTCTCCCTTTATGTTTTTATGTTTGCAAATTTAGGTTGAAGATCATTTGAAGTGCAAAGTTATTAAGTTGCAAAGTTTCATTGCAAAGTTGACATCTTCATGAAAACTCACCTACATATTAGATCTGGAAGTCAAGACCTGTGATCTGAGAAGAAGGAAGTGCAGACATTAAACCTCATGATCACGTTTAGAGATTTCAAAAATTTAGATTGGGAATAAGTCAGCAGTAAGGGCGTCTTAGTCCTCCAAGTGGTATTTTGCAGAGATTCTTTCAGATTCTGTTCTAACATCCAAAGATTATGCATTTCCCCCAAAAAACAACGAGACTAAGACAATATTAAGGACGTCTTAGTCCTCCCTAACATATTTTGATAACATTTTTGCATTTTCAGAATCCTTGTCACATTTCCAGAATTCCCAGGAACACACATCCTAACTTCTTGTTGCTTAATTTTGTTATTTGCACTCATTATTTGGCTTTCATTACTAGGTTTTGTGAGTTTAATGTTATGTTGTCTTTTCCAAGCCTTTGCTTGGTGGTGAACCCTTCAAAGCTAAAGAACCCACCTAGGTCTTCCTTGTTGAGAATTGAATCACCCTTGTGTTGATAGTCAACCCAATTTGGGATCCTAATGCATTCTTGAATGATAATGGGTGAAGAGTGGTGTTCTATGAGCTAGACCATAAAGCACCCATTTTCCTATTGTTTACTTATATTATGTAGAAAATTGTCATTTAGATTGAAGGGAGCTCACATAGATGGTTTTTTGGGGTTTAGGTTGACCACATAAAGCTATTTACCATTAGAAAGCAACTAGTGGTATGAAACACATCACAAATTTATCAGTATTCATCAAGGTGTTGGAATGCTAATAAAAAGACAGAGTTTGGTTAATACATTAATATTTAGAAAATAAACATTAATATCTTGACCCTTATGAATATTTTTAGTTGTACATCTATAGAAATCTTCTCCATTGTTGGAAAGGCATGAGTGGTCCAAGAACGATCCTTAAATCTTAAATAATACATCATTCTTTTAACTAGCTTATCATCTATAAGCTCTTCTTCTATAGCACAATCCCCATCAAGACCTCATAGGGATATAATCAGGATATTTTCCACTTTTATGCATGGATAGCCCCCTTGGAGTAGTATGACAATAGCAATAAAATCCTCAAATCAATTAGATGAGAAATTTTTTCCTTGTATAGATTTAGGACTTCCTCTCCTTGCTAAAAATTTCTCTTTATCAGTGTAGGTATAATAAAAATAAGAAAGACGACACTTTGTTTCAGAAATTAGGACATTAAAATAAACATCATCTTCTATAACCTTTGTTTTAGGACCTCTCTTCCTTCTCCTATCGTAAATTCAAAGAAGATACAACCATATTAGTCTTCTTGAAACAATCCATTTTATATAAAAAATGAGGGTATGATCAAAGTTTCTCATACACCTACAACAAAACACATATTGCAAGTATACTACCATGCCAACAAAAATATAGTATAATCATTCTACATAGCCTTATGAATAATTCATTTAGTGTAATACCCAATATGATTGCTTCTAGCAACCTCACCAAATTGGATGCTTTCCTTTTGAGGAACATGACTAGTAACATGATGTATAATAACTAGCTTTGATCCATGACAAGGTTTAGAAGTAAGGGACAATCCTAGATTATAGCAGCATTAGGAACTTCCTTGAATATATCTTCACATCTATAGTTTTTGTATTGTATATGAGGGTTTTCATACTAAGACAATCTTTCTTGACTGCCAATAACTATTTCTCTTATTGCCAATAATAATATTTTATGTTTGTCTTTTGAGTGATATGATATTTGCTTGTGATGAACATTAGGGTGATCCCACAATACCGGTTTACAATTCTATTGAGGAAGGAAAATTGCAAAAATGCTCCCATGAAAAAAAATGGTTTTTAGGGGTTTGCACGAATTGGGGTGTTTGTATGGACCTAAAAAGGGGTTTGTATGGACCCTGGTTCGAGTGAACCCTATTTCATGATGGGATCCACTTTTTGGTAATTTTTGAAAACAAAGACAATGGAAAATTCAAAAAAAGGGGGGATTCACTCAAACCAAGGTCCATATGAACCCTCCTTTTTCCCCCTTTGTCTCCTTTTCTACCAAATCTTTGTAAAAATTTTCCTTTTGAAGCTCGGGTTGTGGATGAAAATGGAGGAGACTTCACAGACTCAACTGGATGATGGTAGTCCTCAAAATGAGCTATCCATCAAATATAATTTTAATATGTTTTGTTTTTATTATGTATTTTTTTTAGTTTGATTAAACATAGGTTTTTCACCGAAAATCAAGCTCTCTATTTTTCACATGTGGAAAAATAGTAGATTATCAAAATAAAATTCTAAAAAATATGTTTGGGGTAGGTATTCATGTCCTTGATCTAGTAAAAAAGTAAATTGAATTTCAATACATACAAAAAAAGTTATGTTGTATACCGTCTGCCTAATTTTGAATTATAATTGGTTTGACTTCTAAATTTGATTAAGGAAAAATATTCAATAAAAAACTATAAAACCAAATGAACTTGTTAGATATCATATTTACAAATCTAAATTTGAAAACAAAAAAAAAAAATCCTTCATAGAAAAAAAATTTATGTTGTTTACGGTGAGCATCACTCCTGAAAAAAGGTCTTTACTAATAAAAACTAGTTTTTGAAGGAGATGGAAAAAGGAATGCAATTTGATTCAAAAAGTTTTCAAATATATATATTTAGAATCTGCAAACAAAATGTCACAAATCATTAGTTTGCATCATCTTCAAATTCCTCATGGTTTAGCAGCTATAGGTGCCCAAAAGTGAAGATTTAGTTAAGAAAATTCAATTCAATGTCCAGTTTGGAAAAAAATGTAAACCAGTATTGTGGGATCATTCATCACATATTGTCTCCTACATCATTATGTGACAAAGTTCCCTTCTTGTAGCAAGGAAACCATGATAGTCTCTGAGGTGAGTTTGCATGACAACTTTAAATAAGGATTTATGATAGTTCATGTGATACGATGATGACAATATAAAGGGCTTGATGGCTTACCATTTTCATGATTCTCTATCCTCCTTGTTGAGATTACCATAGTGATGCGGAGGATAATAGAGTGACTTCATTTCTTTACTGTTATGAAAATTTTCCATGTTCTTGGGGTAGTTTTGATGTAGTGGATATCATTTACGATAGCCCTTGCTACATTTAGAACAATCCCTTGATGTGACAATAGTCCGCTCACTTTTTATTCATGATACTCTTATATGACACAATCTTATGAATGACTAATGATAACCCCTATGTTGGTTGGGATAGTGATAGTCTCTAAATACTTTTATAAATGATTCCTTTGGTAGTGTGACTAAATTTAACAATGACACACTTGCCTCCAATTGCTTATGGTAGTCTTATGTCTTATGATAGTTGTAATGAGCCTTGTATTTTAGGACAATCATCTAATTACTGATATCACCATTTCCTGGCTTCCTTTATGACTATATTTGGTCCATGATAGCATTTCTTAGCTTCATTTATGACTATATTTGATCCATGATATCACTTTTAACATAATTAAATTATAAAAGACTTACTTGTTGGAAGAGTATTTTTGCTGCCCTTCGTGAAAGAGTATTATCTTGGTGTAAATTTTGAAGTTTTTAGATGGAATTTGATTATATGAGGCCATATTTGTCATTGTTTTGTAAATTATTAAGAATCACTTACTTTTGTTCTTTTTGTGTTTGTGAACATGTAGCATTGAACATCATGTTGAGGAAATGTGCAAAGCCTCTAACACTAGATGAACGCGAAGCCAAAATTGCAAGGGCATGAGAAACAATGAGGAAACTTCGCGAACAAAATAAATTGAACCCCATAAAAGAAGAAACCCCCATGCAATCTAAGAGAGATGTCAAATTGGCATCACAAAGACAACACATGCAAAATCTACAGCAATGACAAAAATGAATCCCGAAGTTGGGGGCACATCATCAACCATAAGTGAAGCTCAAGGCACACCATCTACAATATGCAATGTTCAAAGTACATCAACAATCACATCTCCAGTTGAAGACACACCATCTAAAACATGTGGTGTTGAAAGTACAACAAACACAACTCTATTTGAAGACACTCCACATACCACATCTGAAGTTGAAGTTACAACATTGTTTACATGTCAATTTCAAGGTACGTCATCGCTTACATCTCCAATTGAAGGTACCCATCTAGACTCAATGTTGTTGACACAACTTTACCTTTGAGAACTTCTAGAGTTTTGCATAGAAAACCTAAATATTTTATTGATATTGATGCTAATGTTTTTGAAATCGATGGTTGATAAGATTCCAAAACATTCATGTCAAAGATGTGCAAAGAGGTGTAGTGTAGGAAAATGCATACCCTTGCATTTTAACACTTGTTTGGGCTTGCCTTGCTTTATTTATCCTTATTTATGTCTTAATTGGTCCTATTTTGCATCCACAAGCCTAATAAATTATATCTTTTTATGGCTAATCCCGACAAACATCAAAGGATAAATGACAATTTAATAATTTTTGTTGTGTGTCCTTGATTTTTGGACCGAGACTAAGATGCCACCTAGGGCGTCTTTTTCCTCCAAAGGTATTGGGACCCTCTTTTTAAAAGCACCTTATAGGGCACCCTTTTTGGAGTATGTGCCCTAAGTTTTAAGCCTTGAGACTAAGACACCACCTAGGGTGTCTTAGTCCCTCTTAGGTTATTTTTGGGATTTAATTTCAAATCTTGGAAGGATTTAGCCTCCTTTGATTAATGAATTCATATGTCGGCTTGGTGTGGTGTAATTTTGGGATATTAAGCATGGATAAGTATAAATACAAGGTTCTTCCACTCATTTTTCATCTAAGCTTTCATGAGATCATCCTAGCAAGTTTACAATCGACACAAGAGAATTCAAGAGCAATTCATCAATCATTTGGAGCCATTATCAAGATTCAATCATCATGTCAAATATATTCTTGCATCACATGTGTGTTTTTGAGCTAACATTTGTGATGTAGGGTTTCGATTCAAGCAAGCAATTCAAGTCAAGATCTATCAATCATTCATTTTATTGACTTGAGATCTACACTCAAGCTAGGCATTTCACAAGTTTGTAGATTTCATAACAAAGGTTTGGTGAGTTGCAATGTAGCACTTTGTTCATTCATCATTTCCCTCGATTATTTCATTGCATTCCAAGGTTTAATTACCAACAAGGGGTTTGACCAAGGCAAACCCCCATTTACTAACAATCAATAATTTTTTCTCCTCTTGTGTGTTTGTGTTTGTAGATTTAGGTTGAAGATCATTTGAATTGCAAAGTTGTAAAGTTGCATTGCAAAGTTGTCATTTTCACGGAAAGTCACCTATAGGCCAGATCTGGAGGTTTCATGACCTAAGATCTGAGAAGAAGGAAGTGCAAACATTGAACCTCAAGATCACATTTTGAAGCTGCAAAAATTCAGACTAGGACTAAGTTGGCAGTAAGGGTATCTTAGTCCTCCCAGTGGTATTTTGCAGTGATTCTATTCTGACATCCGAAGATTTTGCATATGCCTCAAAAAGTAGCAGCAACATAACTAAGACAACAGTAAGGGCGTCTTAGTCCTCCTCAACACATTTTGACAACATTTTTGCATTTACAAAATCCTTCACATTTCCAAACTTCACAGGTACATACATCCTAACTTACTGTTAATTTTGTCATTTGCACTCATTATTTTCCTTGCATTACTAGGTCTTGTGAGTTGAATATCAAGTTGTCTTTTCCAAGATTTTGCTTTGTGGTGAACCCTTCAAAACCTAAGGAATCTTCCTAGGTCTCCCTTGTTGAGAATTGACTCACTTTTGTGTTAATAGTCAATCCAATTCGGGATCCTAGGTTTCCTTGAATGAACCATTCCCCCTATAGAGGAAAAATACAGGATTAGAGATTCCTTTCTTGTATTGCGAGTCCCTTCTCCTCCAAATCATTTTTCTTACAGTTCATTTTGGTGAATTCAACATTTTGGACATTCATTTTCTTATTTGGATTTCATTAAGGCCCTAGATCTATTTTATTCATTGATTTCTTGCATTGCATCTTGATCATTAGGTTGCATTCATTCTTGCATTGCATCTTGCATTAGTGAAAGTGCATATAGGTTGCATTTTTTTCTTTCCTGCATCATCTTAAATCTCATTGAAAAAATGAAAAAAGTGCATTTTCAATCATCCTAATTGCATTTAGGAACATTGTTATTGCATTCAAAATTGAAAAAAATTGCATCCAACTTTGCATTCAATTCATTGTCATTAGTTACTTTTTCTTGCATCCATTTGCACAATTTTTTGTTTCTAAACATCAGGTCCCTAAGTAGGCAACTTGGATACATTGTTATCAATCCAGGTTTTGTTGTTTTTCTATAAAAAACCTTTACTAGGACTAAAACGCCCTTACTGGCATCTTAGTCCCTCTATGGGTTATTGGCTAAAAACCCTGTCTGAGTTGTTTGCTGTCTGTTTCAGTTTCTAGAACCTCAAAATTCCTTCTACAAGACCAAGATGCCCTTGTTGGTGTCTTAGTCCCTATGGATTTTGAAGTTGCAATTTTTAGGGTTTAAATATGCTTTTATGTGCTTATGTTTGTTGCCATTGGTTGTCTATTTCAGTGGGTTGACTTTCGATTTCATGCATTTTACTAAATCTAGTTTAAAGTGTTTCATTTCATGCATTTATTCATTCCAAATTTGCATTCACAACATTTCATTGTATAGTGTAATCAATAAATTACCTTGTTTGAAATCTCAAAATTACATCTAAACATTTCATTTTAGGCCTTTACATTGCATTTTGAAATGTTGGTATCGGTCTTTTCCAAGTTTGCAAAGAAAAATTTAGTCAATAAGCATGTTAGTCATTCATTCAATGTACTCCCTAGTTATCAGAGTCTCTTAGCACAAGAGAGTGAAAATAGTGATGCTTGCCTTAAAATTACACCCCCTCTTATCTATCATATTTATGGGAATGATGTGATAGAAGACGATACAAGCATGGACATTCATGACAATCATAGTTGTTCTTCTCCTGATATCTCTCCTTTTAATGATGAAGGTATCTTGGTGAAAGAAGATATAATCATTGAGAATCATGAAAGTCTTGCTTATCCTTATCCTTGTCCCCTTTGGGTAGATATTATAACACAAGAGAATGAAATCATAGACACATTTCTAAACATTACCTTACCTAATCTTCATTCCCCTCTTGCTTGTGAGAATGATTTAGTGGAAGATGAGATTGTAAATCATGAGGATATGTTGGTGTTAGTGATCAAATCTTTAAGGTCCATAACGACCCTCTTTATGATCCTTCCCCTACCTATCCTATTTTGGAAGACATTAGGGAACAAACGAATGATGTCATAAATGATCATAAAAATCATACTTTTTCTTCTCCCAGTATCTCTCCTAGTTGTGAAGAAGATACTTTGATGTTAGAAAACATAACCAATAAAATTCATGAGAAACTTATGGAACAAGACAATAACCCCATTGATGAACAAGATAATCCAACCATTGATCATTCCCCTACCTACAATGAAATCATTTTAGAAGAACTAACCTTTTAATTTCATGAACATTTAGTTTGTAGTTCTCCTAAAAACTCTCCTCCTAGGGAGGATATCATGGTGCAAGAAAATTTGAACATTGACACATGTAATGGGGCTTCCTTAGATGAAGATGATGAAGTGACATTCGGCTCCTCTTCACTAAGAGATCATGCAAATAAGCGCAAACTTGTTGAGGTTATGATGACACAAATTGGATCTCCTTTAATTAGTGAGCTTCCTAAGTCACCTCGCATTAGTGAATCACATAAGAAAATAAGAGATTTCTTGAATTCTATGATGCAATCTAACAATTTTTTGTAGCAACCAAGATATAACACAATTTCTCAAACATGTAGGGGACCACAATTGCTCCTACAACATCACCACAACCTCAAATTATTGGGCCTAGTGTTGAAGATCTTAAAAATACTCCCACTAGCATATCTGTATGGCAACTCATTCAACTATCACCTACATACAAGTGTCTATTTCAAGAAATATTACAAATAAAGCAAGAGGAAATACAATCTTATATCAAATCAAACAATGTAACATCCTCCTTTGATCATATGCAAGTTACACGGTTAGAAATTACATTCCCTAAACATGAATTTCCCTCACTTGAGACTCAAAACAAGAATGAAGCCTTGATGATCAAGGTGATCATTAATGAAACTGCAGTTACACGCACTATCATAGACAATGGAGCAAAAATTAATGTTTGTAGCATTGACCTCCTAGAAAAAACTGGTGTGGACAAGAGGCTTATTCAACTTAATGATATTCATATTTGTGGCTTTGACAATGTCAATGGGAAACCACTAGGAATGATCACATTACCTATTAAGGTCAGACTGTAGTGTTGCCTACCCCTATCCATATCATGGCAGGACCCCTTCCATACAATATTCTTCTAGGGAGACCATGGATTCATATTATGAAAGGAGTCCCATCTACTCTCAATTGTACAATGAAATTTGAATGCAACAACAAGATATATACGGTTGAAGCAAATGAACGAAGCTATGAACCACATGATCACAACACTTCCAACTCCCCTAATACTTTCATTCCAAGATAAAAAGTTAAACCTATACAAGTTGATGTTGATCCTTCACCTACAACAAAACTATTTAGTGGTAATTGGGGGTCAGTAGATTTTATGCCTCATTTCAATAAAGAATCCAAAATCTCACCCTCAAAGTCTAAAGAGTCATATACAAATGATTCCTTTTCAGATACAAGTTCTACTAATTATTGGGGTTTTACATCTTCCTTTATAGGAGTGCAAAATCTCACAATCTAAACCAAAAAAACCTTGTGTTTCACTTGCGATGGGGGCTATATAACTCCCATCCCTCATGAGGGGACGATGCATAACTTTAAAAAGGATTTGTCTTCTCATGAAGAAGCCAATCCTTCTCAAAAACATAAACCCTCATCATCTGACTTGGAATATTGTTATGTTATCAGGTACGATCTCCCTCCTACACAGGGATACAATGAACACATGAAGCAAATTGATATACCATACTCTTTCAAGAAAGATCTAGGTTTACCAACCTTATATCCATTTTCATCTAAAGCCTTCTCATTTAGTGTGTATGACATCTTGCACAAATAAAGGAACATCCTCTACTTTCGATCAAGAGGGTATCTTGTCGAGACTCCTCCAAGATCGCTTGATATCTCTCCCTCCAAGAACACAAAAGAAATTCAACTACCGGAGTTCATTTTGTGCATATCATAGAGTTCATGGTCATTCTACTAATGAATGTAAAACTTTAAATGATAAAATTCAACATCTTAAAGAATGTGGTGCTCTTCCTCATGTTGAAGCACCTTGTTCCTCTAATTGATACTAACTTTCACTCTAGCACATGTTTCTCATCAATCATCTTGACTCACCCCTGTCTTGCACTAAGTGGGGGCAAGGGGTTAAGTAGCCTTGTCCTCATATGTCACTTGTCATTATCTCTTTTGGCTAGTTGACCACCTTTCATGTACATATAAGAGCAAGCTTGGGATGTGGATGACACGTCTTAAGTTGGCTCGCATGTGACATACTTATTCATGATGTAGCTTATCAGAAACATATGACTTGGAATAGGGCTTTTCGAATAAGCTCTCATGTCTTCTTCTAGTTTAAATCAATTTCTCATAGTAATGGTATTAGCAATCACTTTAACGTGGGGGCATACATCAGCAGTCATGTTTCATTGTGTGTATGGCCTGTGATGCTTAGTCTCATGAGGAGCTCACCAAAGTAGACAGCTAGTTTCACTGGCGCGTGTGCATTTTTGTCCTTATCATAGTCATGGGGGTATGGCTATGATATGGATCTCTTGGGGCTCACCTAATGGACAACTAACTTCACTAGCTCTTGTGAGCATGCATTATGTTTACATAATTGACACGCATTCCACTTGTAAACCTTTTTTTGGACAAACAACCTAGACCCAGTCCACAATGCATTGGACAGCCAGTCAAATCTTGATCCATTGCATTTTTCTTTGTTCTTTTTTCCTTTTTTCTATCTTTGATGGTGTATGCTTGAGATCTGGTTATGGCTTCATATATCATCCGTAAGCGTGTTCCTTTGTGCCTATGTTGGTTTGTCATAGGATCTTGATCCTAGGGGCTTGGCCACCCTCTTCGTTATTGTCATCCTATCTTACTAGGATTTGTACATTTGCACCCCTCTTGATTGTGTGGTTGGCTACTTTAGTGTGAGTTTGAAGCAAGTTCATCCTTTCACTAAAGTGGGGGCTAAATTTAGTGTCAAAAAATGCATACCCTTGAATTTTAACACTTGTTTGGGCCCTCCTTGCATTATTTATCCTTATTTATGTCTTAATTGGTCCTATTTTGCATCCACAAGCCTAATAAATTATATCTTTTTATGGCTAATCCTGACAAACATCAAAGGATAAATGATAATTTAATGATTTTGGTTGTCTGTCCTTGATTTTTGGACTAGGACTAAGACACCACCTAGGGCATCTTTGTCCTTCAAAGGTCTTGGGACCCTCTTTTTAAAAGCACCTTAAAGGGCACCCTTTTTGGAGTATGTGCCCCAAGTTTTAAGTCTTGGGACTAAGATGCAACCTAGGGCGTCTAGTCCCCCTTAGGTTATATTCGGGATTTAATTTCAAATCTTGGTTGGATTTAGCCTCCCTTAATTAATGAATTCATATGTCGGCTTGGTGTGGTGTAATTTCAGGATATTAAGCATGGATAAGTATAAATACAAGGTTCTTCCACTCATTATTCATCTAAGCATTCATGAGATCATCCTAGAAAGTTTACAAGTGACACAAGAGCATTCAAGAGCAATTCACCAAGCATTTGGAGCCATTATGTAGTGCCCCATCCGCTTTTGGCCCTTCATGATGTGTGAGTAAGTTGTTTATTTGTGACTTGTGAGATCATGTTGATTTTGTTGTTTAATGTTGTTTTAATTTAGTGATATAGTTGTTCTCGGTGTGTTGAGTTTTAAATATCGTTCAAGTAATGCGTTAGTGTTTGAAGTTCGCAAGTATTATATGATTTAATTAAATCATCAATTTTTAAGTGAATGTTGTTGATTAGTTAATTATTAAATTAGATTATTAAAAGAATGTCGTAATTAATTATTGAATTAATTAGTTATGTTATAATGATTCAGTTATTATTATTTTATTAAACGATGAATAATTAAATAAAATGTAATAGAATATTAATATATTTATTAGTAATGTTTAATTTTAAATTTAAATATAATAGTTAATGAAATATTGAAAAAAAAATATTAAATTAGATATTTACGCCGAAGGCGTGACAGTGAAACAAATCTCAGCCGTCCATCATTTTTCACCACTTTTCGGCTGTTTTTCGCTGTTTTCTACTGTTTTTCCCTCGCCGTTACCGTTTTTCGGCCAAATCTCAACCGTTCATCATTTTTTGCCATTTTTTCGGCTGTTTGCAGCTGATTTCTGCGGCTTTCCCCGCCGCTTTCCCTTCCATCTCCAATTTGGTGAGCTGTGCAGCCTGAAAATAAGGCTTTGACGAGGGTTTTAGAGTATGTTTATTAAAATGAAAATTACGGGTTTAAGTATGTTTATTAAAATGAAAATATGGGTTTGAGTTTGGATTTTTTATTTTCATTTTTTATTTTTTAATTTTCGTTTGGCTCATTTTTCACAAATTTTTTAATTATAAATATTTAAATTTTAGTTATTTTTATGTATTAGAAATTATTAGGTATAAATATAATATATTTTTATATAATATTTATTTTATAATATATTTTTTAATAAATTAAAAAATATTTCACATATTAATTATATATTATATTTATATTTAATTACTACTTTTTATTATAAAATATATACTATATAGAATATTTATTTTTAATATTACTTACTTATATATATATATAATAGATTAATATAATAATGACATAAATAATGCATATTTATATAATAATAATATAGTTAATACATAAAATTTAAAAAATAAATATAATAATATTATTCTATAATTAAAAAAATTATAAAAATTAATAATAATATTAAAAACATTTTTTAAATGACCTAACAATTGATCTCATTTACTAAATATATATTATATTTTTAACAAAATTATTAAATATATATAAATAATTAAATTGTTATTATATATATATATATATATATATATATATATATATATATATATATATATATAAACAATTATGTCAAAAAATAGACTAAAATTTATTCTAATTGACCTTCCACACTTCTTCGGCGTACTCATTGCACACTAAGGTGCAATAGCTAGTTTAATTGAATAACGATAATTTTTTTTTTTAAAAGTAGTTAAATAAATTACGTGTATAAAAGTAATTGTGGTTTATTAAATTAAATAGTGTGATTTAATGTTTAAACGGTAAAATAATAATTAATGGTTAAAAATTATTATCCTTAGATTTTAATCAATTAAAAGCGGAAAGAGTTAGGTTTCTAAATAAAATAAAAGCGTACAGATTTACCAACAGGTGGAAAATGAAGAAAAGAGAAATTGACGGGTGTATGTGCATGCACACTCAAAACAAAAGAAAAAAAGAATTTGAAACTTGCCGTCTATCTTGGTTTTGTTTTCGAAAAACTATAGAGAATTTCTTTAATTAAGATGGGAATTTCTTTTGCTTTTGGTTAATCTTTCTGGTTTTAAATTTAATACTATCAGTGTTTTATATTTAATGAATAACTATTTTGGAGTTTGTGAATAAGGGGCAACTGATTTATTTTGTTGTGGTTGTTACTATTGTTTGATGGAGCTACTGAATTAATTTATTGATGTCTTTCAATTTTGATTTCGCTATTTAATCTATTGTGTACATTGCATTGGGTAAAGTCTGAGAATCGAATGTTTTCAAGATATATTTGCTGTCTATTTGGGTTTTCCTGGTGTTTGTTTTAAAAGCTTTTAATTTTAATATTGCACTTGGTTTGCTCCATATCTTTGGTTGGGCCTTTTATTCCAGAAATTTATAATTGCTTGAGACCTATAAATACTCTCTACAACCTTCATCAGGTCACGCCCTATCTTCCTCTTGCCGTTTGAGTCACTTGAAAACTCATGCATAAACATTATGTGCGCCCAACACTGTATATTTGAGCCGTCCCACTATTTTTTTTACCTCCTTGTTACATTAATTTATGTCTGGCTTGAAAATTGAATGCTTATGTTATAAGCACCGTATATTTTTTGGTATGCCTGGCAATAGTTTTTTTTTTAGTTTTTATTGTTGCTATGTGGTATGACAGGCACGGCTGGAGGGCAGTCTAATTTATATATTTATGCTTTTAGTTTGTTTAATCTGTCATTGCAATATATTCTTCATGCTACTTTACAACAACCGCTCTAGTACATTTTAATTTTATTCAGCAGTGAGCAACCAGTTTGTATGAAACGTATAGGTAGATATTTATGTTCTCAATTAAATTTATTTTCTTATGAGTAAATAGATGTATATGTTAGAATTCATAATTATGAGAAAACTAAATGTATTTAATGCGTTTAAAGTTATATTTTAAGATTTAGTATATTTAAAATTTGAAGTACATTTATATATTTCTATAGTATGGGGATAAGATTTATTTGCTGCTTTTTCCATGTGATTCATACGAATAGAGTTTGTATTTTAGTTTCTTTAATATGTCTTCATCTTTGTGGCTTAGTTTCTTAACAAACTTGTGTTTATATATATATATATATATATATATATATATATATATATATATATATATTATAGTTTGTAAATTTGATTTTATTAAAACTTTAATATGTTGTTTACAAACAAAGTCTGAACACATTTAATTTATTTTTTTTAAAAGTAATATATGAAAATGGATATAATTATATATATAAATATGTGTGTGGGTATGTTCGCCGCTGTATTCTTCAGCTTGAAACGTTTAAAATAAAATAATAATAAATTAATTTTATTGACATATTATGAGTATATATATATATATATATATATATATATATATAGATAGATAGATATATAGTTACGTATTTATATTTTTATGTATATATTTATATTTATATGTTTATTTGTTAATACAAATGGATAATTCGAGAAAAGAGGTATTTTAAGTTGATGAAAATATGAAATTGAGTAAAATAATTAAAATGGGTTATTTCATTACAAATTGTTTTGTGAATTTCTTGAATGGTAAAGTTTTATTGAATTAATTGATTCATGGATATTTTGGAAAAAAGAATTTATTAATATTAAAAGGATTCTTTAAAATATTATTTAGAATGTGTAGTTTTATTTATTAAATTTTAAGAATTTAAGTATATGTATAAATGTGCAAGATTTGCACTATTTCTTTGTTGATCAATTAGTGTTCAAATGGTTGTTTTATAACATATATATATACCACAGGGGTGGGGGAGACTAGACCTCGTGACCAACCTCCTACAACAGAAAATATTTAGCCAACCGAGCTAGGGCCCCCACCCCGATTCATGGATATTTTGAAAAAAAGAATTTATTAATATTAAAAGGATTCTTTAAAATTATTATTTAGAATGTGTAGTTTTATTTATTAAATTTTAAGAATTTAAGTATATGTATAAATGTGTATAAGATTTGCATTATTTCTTTTGTTGATCAATTAGTGTTCAAATGGTTGTTTTATAACATATATATATATAGTTAAAAGTAAATTGGCGGTGTTAAAACTAAGAGAAATTTGTGCGTAAAATGTGTAATTAGATATTTTTAGATTTTGTTTATAATTTCTTCTTTTATAAAATGTGTAATGATATGTTTTTTGTTTATATTTTGATTTTATTCGGCCTCTTTAGCTGACTTTATATTTTTATATATTTTTTGCTTTTGTAGTCTTCAGCTTGGGTATAGTCTTAAAGAAAATGATAGTATATATATAGTTTTATATTGATTTATTGGGTCTATTGTTGTTGGGTTGAATGTTTTTCCTATGCTGTCAAAAGACAACCAGTAAGCATGTTTAAAATGTTAGTGACAATATCATTTTAAAATATAAAAAAAATCGTTTGTACTAAAATGCATAATTAGTTATTAGGTTGATTATGATTGCATAGTGTCCAATTATGTAATTGATATTATTTTGAACATATACTTGGAAAAGTTCTAGAAGTGATATTTAAATTGGATAAATTTAAAAAGGGTAAATAGGTTAATTGTCAAATTGGGAATGAAGGTGTAAATATATGTATATAGGTTTTCCCCTGTATTTACTAGTTTTTTTATTGTCTATCAGAAAATAATAATAAATGGATTTATATATTTATATATTTATAATTGGAAAAGTTATGGAAGAGATATTTAAATTGGATAAATTTAAAAAGGGTAAATAGGTTAATTGTCAAATTGGAAATGAAGGTGTAAATATAGGTATATGTGTTTTCCCATGTATTTACCAGTTTGTTTATTGTCTATTAGAAAATAATAATAAATGGATTTTATATATTTATATATTTATAATTGGAAAAGTCCTGGAAGTGATATTTAAATTTGATAAATTTTAAAAGGGTAAATATTCTAGTTAGTGAATGAAATTGAAATAATTAATCGAATGGGATATACATTTATACAACTAATGTTAAAAGCATATTTATTGTATTTGGTGCATAATTAGATATAAAATATGTTGCATGGTTCTTAAGTTAAGTAGTTGGTTTTACAATGTACGTTTAAATGCAACATTTTATTTAGAAACTTCTTTGATGTTACTACTTTAGATGTGTATGAGATATTTGTATAGTTTAAATGAATTTATTATGGAAGTGTAATTTGAAGGTTGTGATGATGTAAAATTTTTCCCCTTTATATTATTATTTTGAATGTATTGAAGAATTTAAATGATTGAATTTGTCTTATGGTCCCTTGATACGAGTCTCTTTCTGATGATAATTTTTGGTGTTATGGAGCTTTAAGTGATGGTTTCTAGTAGTCATGTTTCGAGTTTATGATGGGAACCCACAATGTATAAGTTAATCTCACTTGATAGTTATGGGTAGTTGGCTTTTTAGCTTCCAAAGGGAGTGGGGAAAATCGGATTTAAGTTGTACTTTCCATGCTTAGTCCCTTGTGATTCATTTGATCTTATTCTTGTTCGAGCTCACATGGGTGTACCTTGTTCCATGGTTTTCTTGCCTTGGGTTATGGCTTTGAGTGAGAAGATTTTTGTCTTGCATATGTTCTTGGTTGTTGTGGTTTTGTGCTTTACATGTTTTGGTACACCCCTTCATTTTGTGAGTTTGGCTTCAGGGCTATCAGGGAGAGTGGCTCTTCATGGGTGTCGGTGCACAAAGGGGTAGCCTGGGTAACCCATGGAAGAGTTTCCTTAACAAGTGATAACCTAATAAAATTAATTAGTGGGTTGGGTAGGATCACACTAAACAAGAATGTATAAGATGCATCGCCCATATCGTTAGTGCTTTCGTAGACTAAGGGTGGGATGAGAAGGCCATGGTCGGCAAGACAACTACCTTGTCCTCACGAGAGGCTAGTGGTTCTGCACATGTCACCCTATGGGGTCGGCGCCTAGTGAGAGGCAGCCAAGATAACCATAGATGGGGGCTGATGCCTATTGAGGGGCAGCCAGGATAACCCATGATAGGGTCGTGCGATGAAACTCTCCTATAGTATCCCTTGTTATTGTCTTTGTGTACCTCTGGAAGTAGTCGTCTTGTAAGTGGTCATATTGATGTTGTTTATATTCATGTTTCTTATTACTCTTGTTTGGTTGAGTCTTGTAGTATTTTCTCTTGATTGTTCTTGTCACAGGTCTTTCTTGTTATCTCCTGGCACAAGGGGTGGGCCTTCGGGTCCACGTGGTTGGGTGGAACATGCTTTGCACCTCATTGGGTTCCCAAATGGTGTTTGTGAAGCATGAAGTTCGTGTTGATGCGGTTGATCCAGAGCTTCACCTCAGTTCAGTTGTACCATGTTCATTTATGTACACTCTTGTAATTTTTGTATCATTCCCACTATGTGTTAGGGAGCAATGATGTGCATATGTAATCTTGAAATGATGCAACTTCATATTGATGTATATGTACATTTTGAGTTGATCAATATAATGTATGGATATTATTGACTATATCATGTGTTTCATAAATAGATATTCTCATTGTTGTATTATGATGGATGTATGCACATGGTCCACTTATCCTATATTATGGTTTTATCTTGAAACCTTGGGAATCGTTAATTATCGTTATGGAATGGCTTTATGTTACGTAATTTCATCACGTGCACCCCAAAGGACGTAGCATATGTTGCATATGTATAACTGCATTACATGTGTCATTTTATTAATGTTCATCTTATGTAATGTTCTACTTTCAAAAAAAAAATGTAGTAATTTGTTAGTTTTGGATGTCCTTTGGGGTTCACGTGGTGGGGAATTACACATTATCAAAATTCAAGCATCATGTCAAAGATACTCTTGCAGATCACATGTGTGTTTTTGAGCTAACATTTGTGACATAGGGTTTTGATTCAAGATCTACACTCAAGCTAGCCATTTCACACAAGTTTTTAGATTTCATAACAATGGTTTGGTGAGTTGCAACACAACACTTTGTTCATTCATCATTTCCTTCCATTATTTCATTTCATTCCAAGGTTTAATTACCAACAAGGGGTTTGACCAAGGAAAACCCCCATTTACTAACAATCATAAAAAATTTCTCCTCTTTTGTGTTTATGTTTGCATATTTATGTTGAAGATCATTTGAAGTGCAAAGTTGTAAAGTTACAAAGTTGCATTGCAAAGTTATCATCTTCACAAAAAGTCACCTACAGGCCAAATCTGGAGGTTTTAGGACCTGAGATCTGAGAAGAAGGAAGTGCATACATTGAACCTCAGGATCACATTTCAAAGTTGCAAAAATTCATTTCGGGACTAAGTCAACAGTAAGGGCATCTTAGTCCTCCTAGTGGTATTTTGCAAATATTCTTTGAGATTCTGTTCTGACATCCAAAGATTCTACATTTACCTCAAAAAATTGCAACGAGACTATAGTAAGGGTGTCTTAGTCCTCCTTAGCAAATTTTGATAGCATTTTTGCATTTCTAGAATCCTTATCACATTTCCAAACTTCCCAGGTACATACATTCTAACTTACTGTTACTTAATTTTGTCATTTGCACTCATTATTTGGCTTGCATTACTAGGTTTTGTGAGTTGAATTTCAAGTTGTCTTTTCCAAGCTCTTGCTTGGTGGTGAACCCTTCAAAGCCTAAGGAATCTTCCTAGGTCTCCCTTATTGAGAATTGGCTCACCTTTGTGTTGATAGACAATCCAATTTGGGATCCTAGGTTTCCTTGAATGAACCATTCTCCCTATAGAGGAAAAATCAAGGATTAGGGATTCCTTTCTTGTATTGCAAGTCGCTTCTCCTCCAAATCATTTTTCTTATGGTTCAAGAGGATATCGATATTATTTTTTGAGAAGCTAAGTGAGGCTATGGATATGGAGACTATTTTTTTTAAATGATGAGGCAATTTAATTTTAGGCTCACCATGAATATTTTTTGGCTAAGAACATTAGATGAATCGAGTGAGAAATACATTGTAAAGAATCTAATGAGTGCATATGAGAGCGTGGTTTCTACCTCACACACAAAAGATAGTAATGCCACATGATGTGTGATGACATCAACATTGGTAAATAGTCAAACTAGGAATAAGATGATCCTTTCAAAGATGAGTAAAACTATGAAAATAGTAGATCATCTCTAATGAGAGCCAAAAGAAGGCATGAAAGAGTGGAGGATCCAAATACCAACGAGTTATGCACATTTTTAGGTAGACTACCAAGGAAAGATAAAGAAATTGTTCAAGCCTTGATATCTCTAATACAATAATTTTGGAAGAATAAAACAAGGGTCTCTCCTAGTCAAAGAGATGTTTTAAGAAGGAGAATTGGTAGTCAAATCCGTGAGCCAAATCCAAAGCATTTTTTGGATACCACTCAAACCCAATTTTTTGCTTAATTTGTAGAGATGTATCCTCAAGTTAAAAAAATTTCAAAGGTTTTTTGAAATGCTAAATCATTTTTATGACAAAATAAATCACACATGCACTACTTGTTGTTGTAGAGTACATATTGAGTTTTCTAACCATTATGATGTTTATCAACATATATGTGTAGATATGCATACTAACAATGTTTTGCAAGAATGTAACACAAGGCCTCCACCTAGATCTTCAAGGGATTTCTTATCTACCATTTTATGTGAAAGAGTGGATGGTCAATTTTTTTACAACAAATCATGTTTGGATGGCACATGTGTTCATTGTGGTGGAATGCAACATTTTCCAATTTTCCAACACATGGATAGTACACATGTAGTTGGAAATAAAATTGTAGAGTTTGTAAAATACAAGACAGTGGCCTATAGTCTAAAAGACGGGAAAGAATAAAAAAAGTGTGAATTGGTCAGTGATAAGATTGCAATATATTAGTTTATGGGAATTTTTCGTGATCATGTGGTCTGAGTATGCAAGGCATAAACATACAGCTTGATGGTTGGACTCAGAGTTCAAGTTATGCAAGGACATATTTCCACTTCATAGCATTGTTTTAGTTTTCAACTTCACAAAGAACTACACACTACAACGATAGAACGAGGTGTAATCACAATACTACAACTCCACATAGGTTGCTATATTTGTGTACACACTATTGATTCATGCAAATGATAGTACAAAGGATAACAAGAAGGTATTCAAGGAGTATCACTTTTACATCAATGATGATCACACATATTCTACAGAGTTTGTACAAGGTTGCTTTCAGATGTTCTATGTTGATTTGGCTAGCAGGGGCATATCATTCAGTCAACCTATCATATGGTCGGATAAGTGTACATCACAATTCAAGAACTCTAGAATTTTGTATTGGTTGAGCAAGATGCATAGGATCAGTGGTGTTCAACATATGTGTAATTTCTTAGAGGTTAGGCATGGAAAGGGGGAGTATGATGGTGCAAGTGCATGTATCAAAAGAGCCTTAGCATGAGAAGAGTTAAAGTACAAAGATAGTCAAAAGTTGATAGATGCAAAATCAATTGTCCATTGGTGCAATCATGCTATGGGTCCAGGTAATGAAGGTAATTCTTTAGTTTGTATATTTTTTGGTTGGTAGATGATACTAACATTGCAAAATATGAGGATCATTGTACATTGATAGGATCAAGTGAGCTACACTCTTTTAGAAGCTTGAATGCAGGTACATGGACTATCCATACATGAAATATGTCATGCTTTTGTTCTGCATGTACACTTCAAGTATGGAATGATTGTGACTCAAAAGAGTGGGTTGACAATTGGTCGTTAAGAATTCTAACCCCACTTGACATGTATCAACTCCTAATCGCTCTAAAAATCACATAGATGCAATCATCCATTGAATCTAATCATGTATCACATCTAGTAGAACTAGGTAATATATCTTCTTGCATACTTAATACAAAATTCCTACTTTTATCTTATTTTGTAGTTTTATTGTGATGTTAAAAAATACATCTAACTGGATGAACATATCATGCAGGGCATGTTTATTCAGTGATTGTAGATGAAGACAATGAAGAGGGAACATATTATTAATTGTGTCATTGTATCAAGGCCAAAAATAAATTGGAGGCCCCAATTATAGATGGAGAAAACATAGAATATCCTATAGGTTTGGTGGTTTTTACTGGAACATGGCTTAGAAGGTACCTAGTTAAGAATGCTCCAATTTGGTTGCTTGAGAACTTTGACATGCATCAAAGGATTCTTCACTACTCCAACCTTGTTGTGGCATCCAAAGCTCATTTGATCAACTATCGGGGTGGACTATGAACAAGAACTTGTGGAAGGTGTGTGAGTCTAACCATGAGGCAATACTTGACATAATAAAGAGTCTAGTGTAGACCCAGATGGTTCACTGGATTGAGTTGTAAGTATGTACATTGAATTTTTAAAGACATGTTATTCATGATTGTAAGATAGAATTTTGGTGCTCTACTAGGGTTTAAGACCTAGGGCAACAATCTTCTATACTTTACATTCAAGGATGACTCTAGAGATCTCACCCCAAGAATAGAGGCAATAGATCTAACAATAGGGTATCCTAGGGTATGATTTCATATTAGAAGTGGTGCTCACCACCAAGTGTAAACTTGGAAAAGACAATGTATTGAAAAACATAGTGTGATATGCAAAATGACTTAGAAAATTCCCTAGAAATACTAGAACAAAAAAGAAAATAAATAAATAGTGTGCACCTAGAATCTGAAGAGAGATGAAATGGAGCTCTTTGAAATCCTAAAAATGTTAATTTTTAAACCCAGTGGGATTCATTTGCCATTCTGGGCGAATTAGTCCCAATTCTAGAAAATTGTACCGGAGCAAGTTTCAGCCAAATGGGTATCCAAATCTGAAAAGATCTCTAAAAAAACTCCTACAGTGGGACTCATTCACCACTCTTGGTGAATAAGTCCAGTTTGGCTTTTCTAGAAATTCAAAGTTTTGATCTACACTTCTTGGTTTGCTCTTTCTATTCCTCTAGGTTCTTGGATCTAAAACTCCAATTTTGGGGCTGTAGATGACCTTTTTGTGAAGATTATGACCTTGCAAATGGGATGACAAGCTTGAAACCTAATCTTCAAGTCTTCAAAGAACCTAAATCTACAATCACACAAAGAAAGAGAGCAAAAGTGTTGATTGTTAGGGAATCGGGGTTTGCCTTGGTCAAACCCCTTTTAGGTAATTAAACCAAATGATGAAATAAGATAATGAAGCATAAGAATGAAGTAATGCAATTATAATCTTTCCATGATGATGGATCTTGAATTGCGACAACAATTGATGAAGAATCTTGCTCTTGAATGCCTTAGAAATGACCTTGTAAACTATCTTGATGACCTTGTGAAGACTTGGAATACTTAACTCTTGCTTGCTTGACTTGATGCCATAAAGGTATGATGCTTGGATGAAATGAGGATTTGAAAGCTTGTTTATATAGGCAATCCACTCACATGACCATTAATTTGATCCCCCAGGTTGACATAGGAAAATTTTTGAATTAAAAACCCACTTTTCTTGCTCAAAGCCTTAAAAATAGGCCAAATGGGACTCATTTTCCATCCTGGGAAAATACGTCCTGCTTGAATGGGACTCATTCGCTCAAGGTGGTGAATGGGTCCCACAGGGGCTATTTTTCATGTTAAAGTGTTGGGAAGTGAATAATTTAAGTTTTATGTTGATATTGTGAGGTCCTTGATCAAAAAATGCCTTGGGATGCATAATATGGGGTTATAGGAGCCTATTGATGGTGATATTAAGGTCATAAATGCAAGGGGGCCCAAAATCCAATGTGAAAGTGTAAATAAATACACTTTACAACACTAAATTAAGGAAAAATTGGCTCTATTTAGCTTAGAAGGGCCCTAAATCCCATGTGGATGTGTAAAACACATTACAACACTAGATTAGGTCCACTTGATTTACAAGCCTCCCAAATTTAATGTGAAGATGTAAATAAACACATTTTACAACACTAAATTAGGACAAAGTTAGGTTAATTTAGCTTAAGAAGGGCCCACGACCTAATGTGGATGTGTAAAACACCTCACAACACTAGATCAAGGTGATAATAAGTCCAATTTACCATTAATTATTCCCATATCAGGAAAGGTACACATTTTTCTACACTACAATGACTTTTTTTGGTTATTCAAATATGCATCATTATCTTGTGTTCTAACTGATATGGAAATGATAAAAGAACATATATTATAAAGTTTATTTTTTTTAAATCGCATTCTTTCATAGATTTATACCTATTCTTCATTCTAACTCATTAGCATCTTTATTCATGCTTGTTGTCATTTTGATATGACTGACCCTACCATTACAAAATGACTGTTATCTCTTTGCATTGTGTCCTTTGTGTTAGAATCCAAGATCACTCACAAACCCGATGCCACGAAACACTCGAAAACTCCAAACGGGAACAACTCTGGAATCTATGAAGCAGCAAGCAATTATTGAATGATGTATTACTGAAAACGAAGTGCAAAGATGCAAGATGCACTCTCCCAACTACCAAAATATCCAAGTAATCGCCAAACAACCCATCGGGACAAATCTGGACTAAGAGATAAACTTGGGATAGATACAAAAAAAGTACATGGACAGCAACCTAGAGCTCCTCAATACCTTTTCGACGCTTCAAACGAGGCGAAAAATGGAGATCGTGGCAAAAAGTTATGAGCTCGGAAGCATAAAAAGTACATCTGACTTCAAACAGCAATAAATGCAGTAAAACAGTAAAATACTGAAAAATAAACTGCACCAAATGAAAGTGCTCGGAACTATCTTTCCGTCGATATCTCGTTTGCCCGATTTTGATACCGTATGCCCAAGTTATGGCCAAAAGAAAAAAACTGCTCTTTTAGGAAAAACTAGGGTTAGGAGGGCAAAGAGGGCCGGCCGTACGGATGACGTCATCACGACGTCATGCTGACGTCAGCAAAAGCCGAGCATAAATTTGACGGCCATCTGGCCGTCGCCGCAAAAAAACAGTCCCCCTGCAAAAGGAAAATTTTTGGCCCTTGGTCGTGCATGTGACCGCAGGCTGGTGTTGGAGGGGCTGGATCGGTGGCATGGGCGGAGCCCTTGGTCCCCATATGACCGCGCCAGTGGAGCTGGAGCCCGCGGGGCTTGCTGTGTCGGCGGAGCAGCGGCGGCGGAGTGTGGAGGGGGAATGTGGAGGCGGCGGTGGGCCGCTGGTGGCGGCGAAGCGGCAGTGGTGTAAATGGGCGGTGGTGGCGGTCCGGTGGCCGCCCGGTGGCCGCCGGGTGGCGGATCTTCATTTCAACTGGAGCCGCCGGCACTGTTCACCAAAAACGTGTTGTTTTGAATTTGTTTTAAATCCACGCCTCGATCTGCGTGCTGGGAGGCCGTACGGCCTCCCAGACAAAAAAAATTTGCCTTCTCCACCAACTTGCACCAGAATAGACAAATTTTATATGAAAATGGGGGTTTTTGGGTGTTGCGGACTCAATGGTGAGGTCCATTTTATCCCAAAATGCCCAGAAAATTAGGCTACCCCCATATTCAATCAAAAAATTACATGTGGAAACCCTTGCACCCGAAACTCACAAAGAGGCCATATCTTCAAATCACAAACAAGCAACTGTAGGTCTGGAGCTCTGATACCATGTTAGAATCCAAGATCACTTGCATGCAATATGGATACCTGTCACATGCAAAAGATATGAAGAACTGAAAAAGATGTTCTCTGTAAACCTCTCTGTAAAAATGCATTAAGAGAATCTATTATTACAATGTGATCAATCCTTATGAAGGAGATCAAGAAACCCTAAAAGGGAAACCCTAAATGAAACCCTAGTGTGCACACTTAATAATTAATAATTAATTATTAATGTGCCTAAGTTTAGCTTAAGTAATAAAGAGGAATAAGTGACTTAATTAATTAATCAATGTGATGTAATTAATTAAGCATAATAACTTATTACTCTAACACTTTGCTGTACTCATTTCCCCTATGTCTTTGTGAAAGACTTGTCTTCTTTCTTGAAATGAGCTTATTGTCAACATCTTATACACTTTTCAGCCTTTGAGAATGCACGATTTACATTTTCATCTTGAGAACACATCACCTAACTATCCTAGTGAACTCTCATGGTGGTTGCTACTTTGAACTCTCTTATTTGCTGCTCATTTGAACTCCCTTATTTGCTTCTCATACATTATATTTTCTGCACTTTTCTACCACTATTGATGCTCATCTGTTTGGACATTAATTGTTGTCTTCATAGACATTATTTTCTACACTTATTAGCACTAATTTCTGCACTATACGAAGTCATTATGCTGCTCATTTATTGTGATTTTTTGCACTATATGAATTCATTATGATGCTCATTTTTTTCTAAAGATGCCCCATGTATTGTTGATATGAAGCATAATGGAGCAATTGCTAAAAGGAATTTGATTGTTGATAGGAAATGCTTCACACAAGTAGCTAGAAATATGAGCTAACATCCTACACTCAATGAAATTCATTTCATCAATTAGAATGTACTAAATGAAATTAATGGTCTTGTGTTATGTTTCTAATGCTTGCCCCTTAAGAGGATTTCTCTTTTAAAGATATGCAAAGGTCAACATGGATTGTGTGAAACAACTCTATGTTTTTACCCAATATGGATGTACTCAAGATGATTTTGTTAGATGCATAGGACAATTGAGAGGGGGATGAATCAATTGTATACTTTTAAAACATCAAAACCCTAATTCACATTCAGACCTGCATTAGCCCTTAAACCATTAACAACCATTAAACCCTTATCATGTTGAACACAAGGAAATCGGGTTCCACATTTTGAGAGATGGAACTAGGGTTATTACCCATTTCACTTTAGTTCATGTTAGGAAACCAAGATCCCCCAATCAAGTGACTCAATTGAGGGAAAGGAAATTATTAATAGGACTAGTAGGAGGATGCATAAGAGGGCGGTTTCCTTCGGTGTGATTAAATGGAGGGGTTCACCACTAAGAAAATGCTTAGAAAGAAGAAAAAGAAAGAAATATGCAAATCTAGCTATGTGACCTACAAAATGGAATTTTGAAAGCATGTAATTAGACTGATAAAAAAAATAAAACAAAGAAGTACCTAGAGAAATGAAGATGACTGAGCAAGGCCTGAAAACCCTAAAAAATTATTGCTTTTAAGGTGTACTAGGACTCATACGCTAGAAAGGGCGATTTAGTCCCATTTTGTGGTTTCTAGGTAGGACTTGCAATCTCCAGGTGACTAATTAGGATCCTTTGAAAATTGGTAAAAATGGTGTACTAGGACTTGTTGATGGGTCGGATGAGCACAACAATAGTAAATAGAATATTACTATTCTGCTCTCCTGAAAGAGAAAGAATAACGCATGGATATCTAACTCCCAAGGTCTTGGTAATCGGTTCTCGACTATGTTGATTTCACTCAATGGTTGATGTGAACTGTAATGTTCAAGGAGCCTATTGGTGTTGAGCTTCTGGATTGTTCTGAGATCAAGCATAAATTTAAACGTACTTTAACCAAGGTTTTTAAAGAAATAGAAAAAGATAGATCAAAGCTTGTGAACTGAAGAGAATGTTAATTCATCCAACTTAATCAGACTTGTTACCTTTCAAGGAATTTATAACTAAAACTGTAGAACAAAATTAACTTGTGATTAACACACAGTTTCATTCCTTCATAGTGCTAACTTCAACAGCATATTGCAAATCACTATTTAAATAAAACATAAAATAAAATTTCATTCCTTGAAAGCTTCCCAAATCAAATAATTAACCCAAGATAAATACCATTCTGGAACACAATATGAAGTAGATTTTAAATCTGATTGCTTCTACTGTTGGTGAAATAGATAAGCAACATTTACAAACTTGGCAAAATCACCAATGTACAGAAAACCCATATCTTCAAATTGTCTCCACCTATACTAAGGAAATTTGGAAGATACATCACCTCCTTCTACTGAATTTAACTCCTACTCTATTTCTACTCTTAAGTTTCTCTACCTTCTAACCTTAGCCAAGAAGACAAAAAAGAAGATCCCATTACAAAGAAAGAAGATGTAGTTTTGTCTCCTCTCTCTTTCAAAAAATCCCTAAAAAAAAACCTGTATATCTGTGTGTCTTTGAAATCTCTCTACTACTTGTTCTTGTTCCTACATAAAGGTCCCAAAAAAGCATCATATACAAAACGTTCTCGAAAATAATGTGTCGGCCCCTATTTTTAGGGTTTACAAAATCAGTCGGTTACATAAGGGTCAGCCCTCAGATCTTTTGGAATAAAGTTAATGCTGCATTCAATGTGCATCCCTCTGTCCATGTCGATGAAAAGATCACCCTCAGGAGTGGCCTTCAGATCTTTTGCAACCATTGCACTAACTTCTGGCCTTCGTGTCCACCCTCGAACTTCCTTGTAGAGCTGCTTTGAATGTTCTGCAACATTATCATAAATGTCGATCTACCTTTACCAGTAGAGATCCCAGCTGTCCTTGAGACTAGCAACCTCTTCTTCCTTTCAGCTTTCCTCTTGCTCTAGATCTTTTCACAAGTTGACCCCCCCCAAAGAGACAACATCTGACTTTCATGTTAGATCCCCCACACCATTGTTAACTGAGCCGATCCATCGGTTTTGATCTCAGAGTAAGTCCATGTCGTTTATGCTCTATTGATCTTCCTCACAAGAATAGTCAATTAGTCAAACTACCAATGCTTCACCTTTAGCTTCCTCTGATTGGTTGAACACACTCCACGTAAGATTTCCAAGCGGTCAAAAGTTGTTTAGATAGAATCGCATGTCGGTGAGACACTAGTCATGTCTCCCCGATGCGATTATACTTCATAGCAGCAATCGGCATAGCTTAGAACTATTGGCAAGACTTCATATCGAGCTGCAAGGGTTATACCGATATCCAAGACCATCGATAAGACTATCTTTATCGGCCAGACATCATAGCGAGCCCATAAGAGTCATATCATTGTGCTCCTCCATTGGCAAGACATCCACTTTCGGCAAGAAATTGTTCAGTCAGCAAGAGGTCACAGCGGGTTCCCATTAGTTACACCGAAGAGTGAAACCATCGGTGAGACTCTTCAGTTGGCAAGACCTCATATCGAAGACAAACCATTCGGCCAGGAGTCTTACCAAAGTCACACATTCATCGGCAAGACATTACATCGAGACCATTCCACTTCGGCGAGACCACACCTGGTCAGCAAGACATTACACCGAGCCTCTATTCTTTTGGCGAGACATCACCGGTCAGTGGGAGATCATAGCGATGACACCTCCTTTTAGCGAGACCAACAACCATCGATGAGACATCATGTTGAATGAAACCATTTCGGCGAGACTCCACCCTGTCGGCCAGACATCATACTGATGGTAAACCATTCTCCCCGACGCCGACCCTATGAACGACAGTCGGCAAGATGTTTCCCAAGCGGAGAGATATATAAAAACTCATAACAACTGAAATTTCTGGGTGACTGGTTTATTTCAAATGAATAGACCATAAAAGCCAGTCGACAAGACACTAGGAGGGTCTCACCGACTTTATTCCTTGAGGAGTTTTATGCCAAATCCAACTGAGGCATACTTTCCAAAAAAATTCCTTGTGAAATAACATGAGATGTATGATTTAATCCTACAAAATAATGCCTCCATTAGTTCTCAAAAGTATATAAAATACATCATTTCATCATTTCATTCAATTTTAACAAAAAGAAACCCAACTTTCGCTGAGGTAGAACCAAAATCTGACAGAACAAAATACAGACTTAGGAGGAAAACAAAAGAACTCCCAGGACCAAACCAACAACCAAAGGTGACGAAAGCAGAAGAAAAAGGGGGACCCATTTTGTTCCAAAATAAAATTGGGTGGTTATGCAAGGCATAACAGGACTCATACACCTAGACTGTTGCAAAGTGTCCTGAAAAGGTGAAAAGTGTCCTAGGAGCGGAATTTTGGACTAAAACTTTGTGAGCCTCTGAAGATGGATTAAATAATCACTTTACAATTGGTTTCATGTAAATAGGTTGAATATCCTAGTCTAGATCTGAGTTTCCATGAGCCTTGACAAATTTTTATGACAACTTTGTCTTTTTGGTACTTTTTAAGGCTTCAAATCCACTTTTTCTTTAACCTATAAACCTACAATCACACAAGGAGAGGGAAAAAATGTTATTTTATTAGGGAATGGGGGTTTCCCTTGGTCAAACCCCATTTTGGTAATTAAACCTTAATGAGAAATGAAGCATGAATGAAATGAAACATGAAACATAAGATGAAACAATAGAACCTTGTTTGAAACCTTGTAGATCTGAAAACAAGCATGAAGTGACCTCAATGGATGTAGATCTTGATCATGATTCTTGATTAAAGATAATGCCTTTGAATAATTGAATTGATCTTGAACAATACATCACAACATTAGCTCAAAACCACATGCATGATGCATCAAGCCTTTGACATGATGATGGATCTTGATTGTTGCAATAATCTTCTTCAAATCTACCCTTAGATGCTCTTGAAATGCTCTTATTCTAGGTGGAACTCTCTTTCTTGAAGATTCTTAAGTTGCCTAGGTGAAATAATGATTTGAAACCTTAGTTATATAGGTGTTCCATCTAATTTACCATTTATTAGATTCCAAATTTCGACATTCACAAAATTTTAATTGAAAACCTTGATTTCTCGCTCAAAACCCTAAAAAGGGGCCAAATGGGACTCTTACGCCCAAGGTGGCGTATGGGTCCCACCTAGGGGGACTCATACACCCAAGGTGGCATATGGGTCCCACCCTAGCTTTTCGGGCAGAGAAAATATCAAGGGGTTAGAATGTTAAGTGTATTCATTAAATTTGTCAGGATTTCCATTGAAATAACCCTGAAGATGCATAATAAAGGGTCTTAAGGGCCTATTAATGATAATTTGAGGGTCATAAATGCAAGAAGGCCCAAAACTTAGTGTGAAGATGTAAATAAATACACTTTACAACACTAAATTAAGGAAAAATCGGGTCTATTTAGTTTAAAAGGGCCCTAAACTTAATGTGAATGTGTAAAAACACATTACAACACTAAAGGGTGATCCCACAATACTAGTTTACAATTTTTGGCCAAATTGGACATTGAGCTGAATTTTTTGAATTAAATCTTCACATTCGGGCACCTATAGCTGCTAAACCATGAGGAATTTGAAGATTATGCAAACTAGTGATTTGTGATATTTTGTCTATAGATTTTTTTAAAAAAAAAATTTAAAAATTGAAGTAGATTGCATTTCTTTTTCCATCTCCTTCAAAAACTAGTTTTTATCAGTAAACACCATTTTTAAGGAGTGATGCTCACTATAAACAACATAACTTCTTTTATATGAAGGATAATTTTTTTTTTTTTTTACTTTAGCTTTGTAACTACGATATCTAACAAGTTCATTTGGTTTCATAGTGTTTTATTGAATATTTTTTTCTTAATCAAGTTTTGAAGTCAAACCAATTACAATTCAGACATAAGCAGACCATAATAAATATATGACGCAACCACGATAGGAGGGTCTTCAAGGAGAACAATCCAAATAGTGCAACAAGAGTAACACAAGGAAAGCAACATAGAATATGGAGGCAAATGCAAATGCAAATATTCTCATTAACATAAATCTCAATTACATTCGACCGACAACATCCGGGCTTACAGATTTGGCTCACAAGCCTGATATAACATGTCCTAATTACAACATTCCAATATGCTCCTATATGTGAGCTGACATCTTACAATTAAGATCAATATGTATCTACTCAATCAACTACTACTACTAATTATAATGATTGATTACAAGCTTTATATCATATCCACAATTCTGGAAACATCCACGTTGGCAAAGATCATCACATTCTCCAAGGAAAGAAAAGCGCGTGAATAGGTCGGCCTCAAATTTGAATTACTCCATCAACAGGTGCATAAAATGAAATGTAGACCTATAATGAAGGTCGAGGACACTCCACGAAACATTTAAGATACATTGTTGAGATCTACAAATCACGGGGACGATCCATGAACGATCAAATTAGCAAATAGGCTTGGAAACTATTCCAGTGTTGGTTCAAGAAACTGTCGTGAACTCCACAAGTGATAACTTGCCAGAAAATGATCCAATCACGCTCAAATATTGGAATAAGGAAAATGAACATGTCCATGATGTACATAAAGATCCGCAGGGTCTGGTGAGAAAATATGACGAGTCCACCAACATGAACTGAGCAAGAACAAAACTGAAAGAAAATATTTTTGGTTGATGCAAGATTGCCAAGAACCAAGGATGCTTCTGCATCAACATAACTTTTTTTGTATGTTCAAAATTATTTTTTTATTTTTTTACTGGATCAAGGGCATCAATACCTAGGCCAAACATATTTTTCAATATTTTTTTAATAATCTACTATTTTTCCACATGTGGAGAACATAGAGCTTGAGTTTCAGTAAAAAACCTATGTTTAATTAAAATAAAGAAAATACATAATAAAACAAAAACATATTAAAATTATATTCAATGGATAGCTCGTTCTGATGACTACCATTATCCAGTTGGGTCTATGAAGTCTCCTCCATTTTCATCCTCAACTTGAGCTTTGAAAGGAAAAAATTTGCAAAACATTGGTGGAAGAGGGGGAGAAGGGAAAAAAAGCGGGGTTGGAGCGAACCCCCTTGACCCTTTCAAGAGAAGAGGAGTTCAATCGACCCCCCTTATTTTTGAATTTTTTATTTGTTTTCTAAAAAAACTATTTCATAATATGGTTCAAGCAAACCCAACATGGAAAAGGGGGTTCTCTCAAACTAGGGGTTCAAGCAAACCCTTTTATGGGTTCGTGCGAACCCCCTAGTTCGTGTGAACTCCTTAAAACCCAAATTTTTGATTATGGGAGCATTTTTACAATTTTCCTTATCAAAATTATAAACAAGTATTATGGGTTTACCCTAAATCAAGGCCACATTAGTCTCATTTGGCCCCTTTTTAGGGTTTTGAGTGGGAAATCAAGATTTTCAATTTAAATTTTGTGAATGTCAACATTTGGGATCTAATAAGTGGTAAATTATATGTAATGCCTATATAACTAAGGATTCAAATCATTATTTCACCTAAGAAACTTAAGAATATTCAAGAAAGAGGGTTCCACATAGACCAAGAGTATTTCAAGAGCATCCAAGGGTGAATTTGAAGAAGATTATTGTAGCAATCAAGATCCATCATCATGTCAAAGGCTTGATGCATCATGCATGTGGTTTTGAGCTAATGTTGTGATGTATTATTCAAGATCAATTCAAGTTTTCAAAGGCATTATGTTTAATCAAGAATCATGATCAAGATTTATATCCATTGAGGCCACTTCATGCTTGTTTGCAGATCTACAACGTTGTTATTGGATGCATATGCAATTCTCTAGCACCACTTGGCGATCTTGAGAAACAAAAACATTCTTTAACACTTTGCAAAATCACTTGTACATCTTTCATTTCGGATTAAAACTGAACCCCTTTGTGAGAGTGAGAAAAAGGTATGGCATGTGTTCTCTCTTTGTTCATACGAGCAGAGATGATTGAACTATGAACTTACTTCCTTTCTATTGTTTACCTTTAGAGGGCATGCCTCCTTGCTTTGAAAGGAGGGAACGTCCTAAGTGGTAATGAACTAAGGAAAAGTTCTTCCAAACCGCTATATAAATATGTGGTTGCAATGAAAGTTGTGATCAATGGGATGGGGTACATGATAGTTCTCCCCTAGTATCTTTATGATGCGTAAAGCCCTTGTTTTAAGGGTTGGGAGACCTCTTGATGGAGTTTATCATAGTATCCCCTAAAATGGAATCCCTTATTATGAACCATTGTTTAGAATCTAAAATCCTTAAAATACTTGTTGATGCAACAACAGTTGTTTTGAAGCTGCCCCACATTCTTACTATATAATTGTAAAAACAGAAAAAATCCTTTTGATCTTCGGATTTTAAGGATTTTGAGATTTGGTGGTCCTGAGAAATGTGTATCGTGGAGGGGAGCCAATGTCACCAAATCTCTAACTATTCACATTGTTTAGTGTTTGGAGAAATCCAAGTGGGGACTCAACAAGTTAGCCATTTTGAACCAAGGATTGTAAATCATTGTGATTCATTTTAATACATTGCTTGGTTCCAAAATCTTACAAAAACATTCACTATCTTCCTCAAAATTTCAAACACTTTGGTTTAAATATGGATACCTCTTGAATTAGCCTTGATATTACTACTTGTCCTAAGGATTTCTATCCTTAGCAATTTCTAAATATTTTGACTTAGTCTTAATCCATATTTCCCAAAGACAACATAGGAAATTATGGATTTAATCTCATTATTTTCATGAAATGGACATTGTGAAATTTATGGTGTTTTTGACATAAACATCTAGTTTGAAAACATAATCAAGATGAGTGTTTGTAAAATCAATTCATTTAAGCAAGATAAACTTGACACAATTGAACCCCACATGACTATTTGGAGACCAATTGCTCCCGTTGAACAACCTAATCTTGAAGGTGTTATCATTCAACCTACTTTGAACTCATTAACGGAGAACAAACTGATATCATTAGTAGTTTGAGAAGCTTCACTTATGAAACAAAAGAAACACCCACCCAATGGAGAAACACAACAACAATCTTGGATGAAGAAGAGAAACAAGCTGATATTGAGGATGGATAGCCCATATTACCACCACCTGTGTGGCAATAAATATCTCCCTGTTTTCCATAAACTTGAAACTTCTTTTTAATGATCTCACGCAAAGTTAGGATCCCTAAAATAAAGTCTATAGTTCTTCATTTCAAACTTAGAAATCTTAGTACAAAATCTCTCAAGAAACATCTTTGAGCACTTCACAAGAATAGAGACAAGTTGGTAGAAAACTTCTACAAACACGTTTCAAGGAACAATCTAGAATTATATGCATTCTTTTGAAGTCAAAATCTTGGTCTTTTTCATGTTACTAAACTCCTCTAAATGATCACACAATCAAAATCTGTAATGGAAGATCTATATCTTGTCATTGCAAAAGTAGGTATTATAGTTCACAATTTAGTAGGAAGTGGGCCTCAATACTTTATCACAATCGTTACCTCTTGTTAAGGAACTTTTATGCTTGAGCTAGGAGGAACCGAATAGGTTTAAAAATTCACATCCATCCTCTCATCTAAGTCAACATTGGGTCTTTAGGATTTGAACATTTTAGAGGCCTAGCATCATTCTCACTACCTTGGTCTTGGAAAAAAAAGGTTCATTCTATGTTAGCATTGGGTCAAACATTTCACTCACCCCTTCATCAAATTTCATCCTTCACTTCACCAAACTTTGCAAAAAAATTGAATATTCCAAGACCTTTTAACTTTAACATCAATCAAACCAACCCCTAACTTGGCTATTTCGTATGTGAAATATATCCTTTTTCATGAATTTGGTTAATTTAGTTATCATCTTTGAACAATTTTATTTTGAAGGTCACAAGTCTACCCTAAAGATTTCCAAGTTCATAAACATCCTTTATCCTAACATCAAAACATCAAACTTAAGTCAAAAGTGTTGTCCCAAAACATTTGCAAAGACCACTTTCCACATCACTCATCTTTTCACCCCCCATTATCACCATTGCTCCAAAAAGACTTAGAGCATCCCTTTTACCTAGATTTGAGTCAACTAAAGAGTTTAAACATGACAAATCACAACACAACTCTCCCATAGGTGACACAAAATTTATGGTAAAAATGAGATCACAACACAATAGAATCATGGAGAAAGCCAAAGCTACATTCACCTCTATTGATCCAAATCCTTTAGAATTTGATCCAAGAAGTCATGTTACCCCATCACAACAACCATCATCTCCTTCAGGACCATATGAGATTGAAGATGTTACACATAACCCGTTTTGTCTTACTAGGGAGGAAATCATGGAACATCAAGCCTTTGAAAATGTAGCTCCAATTTCCCCATCATTTTTTACACAAAACTTGAAACAAAGCTTCACAAGTCCATCACTAGGGCTAAATCAAACATCCACTCCTAGTCTTGCAACTAGTCTTGCCCAACACTTTGGTCTAACTCTTCCATTTTAAATTAGTACACTTGTGGGCACCCTTGACACTAATCCCCCACCTCCAACAACCACTTGGATACCCACCTTTGGTCCTCCTCCAGTTCCTGAAGATCCTAAACAACCATATAGACCTCTTGAACTTTATTATTCCAAAGCCACTTTGACATATCAAGGACATCCCTCTTCATCCATACCCATGAGTACCACAAGTGTTCCAACCATCATGTAAAGAAATATAGACCAAGTATCTCAAAACAACACACAAAGGCATGCCAATACCATACCACAGAGTCAACCCTTAACACAAATAGGGACATCTTTATCCAACCCTTCAATGGATTCATCCATAACATTAGTTTCACAAAGCATCTCTACCTCATCCACTATCAATCCATCCCAAAGCAATCCCTTGGTTACGAGTTATGTCAACCCGGGAAATACCTTGATCACAAATCCCTTGTTTAAATATTTGGCACAAGGAAATCCTCAAGACATGGGACAAGGAAATATTTTTAATCAATGGACTCAAGGTCCTAGTGTGTCATTTCCATCACAAAATTTAATGGCATCATCTTCATCATTCCCCACTCTCCCCTTTGCCATGCAAAACCAATTAGGACCTCAAACTTACATTCCTACGTCTCAATCCACCATCACACAAGGGACATTAAACCATGGGAAACCTTCACCTCTCATCATCAATCCACTACCCATTCAAAACATCAACATCCCCAATCCATCATAGATGTCCCAACCACTTGATCCTACATTGCAAGAACATGCCCTAGTTTTACAACAAGCTTATAAGAAGTTCATCCAACAATAGTAACAACAACAATCATCACAACAACAACAACAAGCAGCCTTATTAACACAACAAAAGTGGCCTTAGCAACACAACAAGAAGCCCAACAACAATATCAAGTTCAACAAGTACCCTTAGCACAACAACAACATCAAGCTCAACAAGCAGCCTTAGCACAACAACATCATCAAGCTCAGCAAGTGTCCTTAGCCCAACAACAATATCAACCTCAACAAGTAGCCTTAGCAGCACAATAACAACAATAGGCCCAACAGCAAGCTCTCATGGCACAACAACAACAACAAGCCCTTGCAGCACAACAACAACAAGCCTTACTAGCTCAGCAGTATGCCCAACAACAACAATAGCAACAACAACCAAGTTCCTAATATAATCCTCAACAGAACATCGTCAATATAAACAAATTAGGAACATATACATCAATACCGCAATCACCCTCACAAAATATCATACCACCATACACCCCATACAACACTGTATCATATCAAAATCCCACATTCAACTCATTTGTCATCCCACCATATGTTCCTCCACCAAACCCACAAGATGATCTAGCATCACAATTTAAGATGTTATCATAAGAAATGCAAGACCTTAAACTGGGCAAGATAAAGAAGCCCCATACACAGAATCTATGTCCCTGTCTATTTGATCGAAACATCGCAATGGTACCATTCCCTCCCAATTTTGAAATCCCCAAATTCGACAAATATAAAGGGAGAGGAAGTCTTGTGGACCATATCAAATAATTTAATGTAATGTGTATGGAGGTAGTCTACAATGATTCTTATCTAATGTGCCTCTTCCCTCAAAGTTTAACAGGTCCACCAATGGATTGGTTTTCTCATCTACCTCCTGGCATCAAAACTTTCCAAGAAATTATTGATAAATTCATCAATCATTTCTCCTTTAATGTTGACATGGACGTCAGTCTAGAGGAACTGTAACTCTTAGACAAAACAAAGGAGAATCTTTCACCAATTTCTTGCAACAATGGAGACAAAGAGCTATTAAAAGAAAGTGGCCTCTTCCTGATGAACAACAAGCGGGAATTATCATAGCCAATCTAAGCCTCGATCAATCTTTCCACTTGAAAATGCAATGCATCACATCTTATGAAGAGATTTTCCCTAGATCCCTTAACATCCAGAGAGCTCTAATCTCACAATGGAATAATCAAGCTTACAAAGATAACCACCCATCAACTAGTTCAAGTGACAAGCCTTGTGTCTAGGAAAAGAACAAGAATGTAAAAAATGACGGTGTGGTGGATGCTAAGGTGGTCCTAAGTGTGCCTAGACCAAACAACAATCAAGTTGAAAATGTTCAACCGATGGTACAACAAACAACACCTCCTCAGAAAAATCACATCAATAACATGGACATGCAAAAAAGGTGAACCGCTAATAGGAACAACTGTCCTAAACACAAGTACACACAGTTATCGGAACGTATTGAAACGATCATGAAGAAGTTGGTAGAATCAAATCTAATAACACTATCAAATTTTGAAAACTAACCAAGAGCCACAAGAGAAACCATCCTGGTATAATGAGCACAATCTCTATGACTTTCACAAAATCAAAGGACAAAAAATGACAAAATACATGAAACTTAAGAATATAATTCAAGATCTCATAGAGAATGACACCATGTCTATTGAGGTACCAGTTGGGAATCAAGATCTTAAGATATAAAAGAACCCTATGTCAGATCATAACAAAGTGAACAACAAAGAAAATGTAAGGAAAGCTTAGGTGCGGAACAAACTCTCCTAATGTCAAAACCTCAGGGAAGAATGTAGATATGACTTTAAACTTTCTAATTATAGTTCATTAAGATACACTTGAAAAGAATAACAGAATAGAGAAATGGACACATACACAATTGGACACCAGATTTACGTGGGAAAACCCTTACGAGAGAAAAACCCACCACACCAAGAAAAGCCCCTTTGTATTACAGTAAATAAAATTACATACAAAGATCAGAATTATCTTTCTGATGTCAATTTACAGCAACAACATTCACTAACCAATCTTGTATAGAACATTAATCTCACAATGCTCTCAGACGCATACAATGAACCCACTTCGATCAATCCATGTTCCATTGAGAAACTCTATGCAATCGAACTGTTTACCATCATCGACCATTGCAAACCATAATCATTTTCCTCACAATCTATTCATCTTCCACACAGGAATGGTCACAACAGTCCAACTGCCAACGATTCACATTTTGCTTCACACATTGGTTCAAAACAGACCACGTCAGACAGTCGTTCGGTTAAAACGTTCAAATAGAATCACATGTCGATGAGACACTAGACCATGTCTCCTCGATGCCAAAATTCCTAATCAAATAGCTATCAGCAACACCCTAAGAAGTCAAACCGATAGAAAAAAAAGTCTCCCTGATATCACAATAAAACCAACTGTCCATCGGTAAGAGTCCAGGAGATTTCATCGATAGTTAATGTCACTCCGATATGTCCATCTCGTGTAGATCTATCGGAAAGAGTTTCGCTATCGCTGAGAGTTCACAGCAAACAAAAATCCATCGACGAGACCCACTCTATCGACAAGACATCTCAATAATGTCCATTGCAGAACCATCAGCAAGACCATCGCTGTCAGCAAGAGCTCATACCGAACACAAATCCATTGATGAGAGAAACGCCATCTCCAAGAGTTCACACCAAAGTTATATACCCTTCAGCGAGACCACAACCATCGACAGGAGATCATACCAAATGAAAATATGTTGGCGAGACATCCATTGTCCCTTAGACTCTTATCGAGCCTTCATGTCACCCCGATGAAAATCTTGTGTAAAACCATTGGCGAGACATACTCTGTCGAAATAAGTCACTCTAAAGGTTCATACCTCTCACCGATGCCACTCGTCGCCAAGAGTCTCCACGATAATCACTAGGAATCGACCCATTGGCAAGAGGTCTGCCCAGATGAAAAGAGATAGGAAAATCACAGCGATAGACATGTCTTGTTGATGACTCCCATCGGCAAGACAGAACCAAAGTCTCAATGACTTTGAACTTTTGAACGCAGCTACTAGTCGATAAGACATTTAGAGGGTCTCACAGATTTTGCTCTTTCAGGAGTTTCATGTCAGTAAGCTTGAGGCACATTTTCCAACAGAAAAAGCTAAGGATTACACAAACGTGCAACATACCTATTCCAACGTGGTTTCCTCCTACGATAGCATCATTATTGTCATCACCATCAAAGGAGCTAGTGCAGAATGTGGAGTCACCATACGACGTGGAAAAATAACCATTCAAGGAGTCCCATCTCAATCTAGGTCATAGCCTACTTTTCCCACATCTAATCCTATCAAGTACAATCTCCTGGATCAACTCAAGTAGACCCCCACACAAATATCAATCCTAGAAATTTTAAGGCTATCCCCTACACATAGGAAAATATTGGAGACAGCCTTGGTCGATTCATCGATTCCTAAGGATATTAATACTAATCAATTTCAAGCTATGATAAGGCATATCACTAATCATCTCCTCACCTTCTTTGAACAAGACCTACCATCACAGTCATCTCATAACTGTGCTTTACACCTTAAGGTTTTCATTCATAAAAACAAGGTAAAAAATTCTTGGTAGATGGAGGTGTTGGGTTGAACATTTGTACCCTGGAGTTAATCAAACGTCTAGGCCATTCAGAAGATACTATTGCGAAAGAAAAAAGTACCACCATCAGAGCATATGACAACCAAGAACGGGTATCACAAGGTATCATTGCACTTCCCATTCAAGTGGTACCCCTTATTTTAGAAACTACATGCCAAGTACTTGATCTTGATCTTCCCTATAACATCTTGCCTGGTCAACCCTAGATCCATGCTCTAAAATTTGTGGCCTCGACGTATCATCAATGTGTAAAGTTTCCTTTTGAAGGCAGATAAATCACTATCCATGGAGATTTTGAGCCTTTTTACTACTGCAAGAATCTTGAGGCCAAATTTTATAAGATACCCCAAATAGCTAAGAATGATGAAGAGGCTACATCATCTACCTCATTTATTAACCCAACATCCCTTGCCTCTACCTCAGTAGCAAAAATACCCATTGTACATAGTATACCAGACGTCAAAGCAATAATCCAAGATGATGGTTGTGGGAACTACAAGCTATTGAAAGACACCTTTGTCATGGGAGAGTTACCTATTTCTCCTCAGTCTCATGGGAAACCCACATCTAGCATAAAAGAGCCCGAAACAATCAAGATGGCAGCTACTACCTTCACCAAGTGGGGGGATTTGAATCAAGAAGATATCAATGAGGAATATATTTCTAAACTCTTCTATCAAGATGAATGACCTATCCCTATTCTTCCCATGGAAGATGACAACAAAGGCTTGCAACTAATGAAGGGATGGGGATACAACAAGAATGAGAAGCTAGGACATAATGACAATGGTTTGCTAGAACCCATCGTTCCTGAGAAACGACTAAGAAATCTTTTTCTAGGTTGTTCTAATAGTAAGGTCACCCTTATTGGTAAAGGTACTTCCACTAAATGGCTTGAGGCTTCCTCTTGGTTACCTACATCGCAGGATACAACCTTAGATGACTTTCCCCTTGATGTTGCGTACCTATTTGAGAACAACACCCTCTTTATGATATCCATAACATCCTTTGTTCCAAGAAATCAACCAATTGAAATATTCCTAGTATATCCTCAACTCATTGATATGTACCAATAAGGACTATTGATTCTAGATTTATTCAAAAACAATGAATCGATCTCAAAATTCATGGAACTCCATGCCAACTTACCATGTGCAAATCATAAAGCAGGCTTTGATATAGAGCTAGACACAGGGGCATACTATGGGGAGATGATTGAATCCTTCAATCGCAAAATTAATGAAATGCAACTAACATGCAGATCCTTGAGTGAAAACCACCTGGTGGCACTCTCTGATCCTAAAATAGTAAAAACAAAAGGATGTATCCAATGGTGAAAATTTCTTTGAGGCACCCAAGGATGAGGGATTCAATCTCCCCCTTAGTGCAATACATCCAAAAAAGTCAACAATGCTAGCAAAAAAGGCCACTCCAGTCAATGTGGGTACAAAAGAAGCCCCTAAGATCACTTTGTATGTTGAATCCTTGATGGATGAAGAACAAAAGAACCTAGTAGCATTTCTAATAGAGCGAAGGATAACTTTGCATGGCCATACATAGATATGTCAGGACTTGATCCTGAAGTAGTTGTGCATCACTTAGTAGTCTATCCTAAAGCCAAGCCTATAAAGCAAAAATTAAGGAAGACGCATCCTCATATAGAACTGTTGGTGAAACTAGAGTTACAAAAGCTTCTTGACGATGGATTCATCCGACCAATAGATTATCTTGAGTGGGTTTCAAACTTGGTAACAATCTCAAAACCCATTGGGGGCATCAGAATTTGTACTGATTTTAGAGACTTAAACAAAGCATGCCCAAAGGATGATTTCCCTCTTCCTAACATCGATCTCATTGTGGACTTAACAAAATGGCATGAAATGCTATCACTCATGGATTGTTTTTCAGGCTACAATCAAATCATAATCACCAAGGAGGATCAACATAAAATTGTGTTCATTTGTCCATGGGGAACCTATTGTTGGAACGTAATGCCATTTGGGCTAAAGAATGCAGGAGCAACTTATCATAGAGCAATGATCCTCACCTTTCACAACATGATCCTCAAAATAGTTGAATGTTATGTGGATGATATTTTGGAAAAATCAAGAAAAAGGAGTGAGCATAGACAAGTATCAGGACTCATATTTGATAGTGTAACTAAGGGAAATTATCCTAGGGTTAGCAAATCAAATACATAAACATAAAAACCCAAAGTAATAATGAAGTGCAAAGGAGAAACATGAAAACAAAATGAAAGATCTCACCAAATGTCTTCAATCTCCATGGCTGACCTCCATTACACTTTCTCAACTTGCTGCAAATATGATGTTGCCCTCAGATTTATGATGAGCAAACTAATGACAATGACAAGCCCTAAGCAAACATTGAAGGATTTGATATGAAGATTTATTACTATGCAAGCATGCAACTATAATCTATGACTAAATATGCCAAATGAAATGTGAATATGCCTATGACAAAATGACAAGAGTGCAAGAGTATGAGATGACAAGATGACATGAGATCAAATGAGAGCAAATTTAGCATTTTATATAAAATGCAATTTTGGATGGACAACCAAGATTGAGAATGAGAAAATTCCCTTGAATGAATGGAAAAGATTCAATAAGACAATTAGAAAGTAAGGTTAGGGTTCAATTAGAAAAGATGAATGGCTGAGATTAAATTAAAAATAATTTAATCAACGGTGGAGGTTAGTTGGGACAAAGAGGAATATAGAAGATAAGATCAATACAGAAAAAGCATTGAGTTGGAGAGAAAATAAAATCTTTTTCCATTTAAATGACCAATGGCTAATTAGATAATAAAGATATTATGTAATTACGGAAGATTGTGATAAGGAGGAAAAATCATTATTTTGAATTAAATACTGATTTTTAATTCAAAAATCAAGATATGGAATCCATTTAAATAAATAAAGATTTATTTAAAAAGAGGAAAAAGCTAGAGAAACAAATAATTAATTAAAAATTATTTGATTGATGGAGGAAAATGCCATTTTGAATTAAAATTAATTTAATTCAACAGGTGGGGTCATGTGACAACAAATAGTAATTTAAATTTGGAGGAAATTAAATGAGACAATTAAATAATTAATTCTAATTATTTAATTATGGAAGAAGTGGACCAATAATTAAATAAATTATGGAGGACTTATTTAATTATGAGAAGATATTTAGTATTAGAGATGTATTTAAATAAATAAATAAAGTTTATTTATTTAAATAATCAAGAGTGAATAATGAATTAATTAAATTAATTTAATGATTTATTTAATTAAAGAGGAGATTAGACAATAGTGGTATATTTAAATAAAATAAATGTAATTCATTTATTTAAATATCCAGGAAGAATAAAAGCCATGAATTAATTAAATAATTGAGCATTATTTAAATAATAGTTGAATTTGGACCATAGACGAAATATGAAAAGACAGAAAAATGTGGTTTGCAGGTCTACGACATTTTTATGTATCTACATTTTGACCCTCTTTGTCATAATGCAACATGTCGTATTGTGACAAAGAAAATTCAGTCAAAAATATGCCCCAGTGCAAAATAGGATGAGGAAGAATGAAGAGGGGGGTAGCGGTATGCCCCCTCAAGAGGACAGATGAGTTCCAAGAACACAGCTGTGCTCTTGAAATTGATTAGAAGACTAGAAGATGAAGAGACAAAGAAATGTTAGTGAAAAAGATATGGATGACGAAGATGCAGACTAGATGAAATGTTAAGCGGGGAAATGAAGAAGGGTGGGATGGGAAAAGAAACCTTCAACATTTTCCAAAGTACTAATAAACGTTGCTCCAATCATCATAGGGCGGTAAAAATGACACAAATGGACAACAAACACCATGGTATGACATAGACCAAGGTGTGCAAGGTCATCCACTTGTAAAACATAGACAGTTGCAAACAAGGATGATCATGACTCATACTAAGAATGTGATTGCCCCAGTCTTTTTGTCATAACCAATCCACAAGCATAGAAAGACAAATAAAGACAATAAAGACAAGTCATGAAATGTCGTTGCTCCTCTAAATCTTGATGCCAAGACATCCTTGAGGAACTAGCAACTTGACTGCCTGAAAAAGACAAAACAAGCCAATCATCATGATACGTTGTTGCTTCTCTAAATCCTATTGTCGGGACATCGTTGAGAAACTAGTAACATGATGAAAAATCAAGCCAACCATCAGGATACATCACTGCTTCTCTAAATCCTGTTGTCAAGATATCACAGAGAAACTAGTAATATGACAATCCAAAAAAAAAAAGACAAAATAAAACAATCATCATGATACGTTGTTGCTTCTCTAAATCCTATTGTCGGGACATCACAGAGAAACTAGTAACATGATGAAAACTCAAAAGACAAAATGCCAAGATAATGTTTGCCAAGTGTTTTCCAAGTGTGTCTGAATGTCGAGTGTTTTGATGTCAATATGTTAGGTGTCAAGTTTTGATGATGTCGAGATGACAAATGTCAAAGATTGCCAAATTCAGGAAGGGAACATCCTGAAAGATGTTGATGTCGAGAGGATTGATCCTTAAATGTCAAGAGGATCTCTCAAAATGCCAGATGCCAGTGACGATGCCTAGGAAGGACATAACCTAAGGCATAAATGATAGAGGATGTTCTTCAGAAGGATGCATTTGAAGAATAACCAAAAGTTGACAGTTTGACTAGTTATGATAAGTTGACTGAAATTGACCAAAGTTTGACTGAAGATTGATTTTTGTTGACTACATGTCCATGTTGACATGTTGATATGCTTGTCGTTTTTATCGATGAATTGCCAAAGTTTTGTTGCGGTACTTTACTTGTTTTGAGATGACTTGTTTGACTTGAAGACTTTTGATGTGTGTGCCAGTGCAATGTCATGAACCCTAATGGATTGACCTAGTGTGGCCTCGGGGGCTCATCAATTGATGGCCTTGCCTACATCATACACTCAGAGACCTCGTAGTTCGACACGACCAATGACTCTGTCTGGATGACCAAAGATTGAGCCATGATTTTATTTTGACAACCTAAAAGGATTGACCGAATGTCTCGGGGGCTCCAAGGTGAGCCTTTCCTACGTAGCAAATGCGCAGAGACAACGTAGTTCAGACAAATGACCAAGACTGATTGACTCGACGAATGTGACAAGAAATGACTCTGTTTTTGGGTTCTCAAGATATTTTGATTTTTTTGTGCTTTCTTCAAGACGTTTTTCAATTTTTAGGTCTTTTTTTAGGACATTTTATGATTTTTAGAATTTTTTTAGGACTTTTTATGATATTTAGGATTTTTTCAGGACTTTTTAGGATTTTTAGGACTTTTTATGATTTTTAGGATTTTTTCAGGACATTTTATGACTTTTAGGATTTTTTTAGGACATTTTTGATTGGTGAGACCATGTGCGATACCCATTGTATTCACACTATGAAATTTTTCCCCTAGTCAGGTCCAAGACTAGCCAATTAGATAGATGTAGAAAGGACGTGTGTGGGAGACGAATGGGTGATATGCAAGACTTGATGTCAATCATTATCAGCCATGGGAGGAAATGATGAGGGTTTTGTAACAAGTGTCCAAGTGATGTTAAAGAAGTGATTGGTTATTATGGACTAAGGCATATAGAGTGACAGTAGATGGAAGAGCAATGACTCAATACACATGGCACCTATTTTCCAGGTTCAAACCATGGTACTTATCCAAAGCGCCTGTTTACCAGGTTTTCACTTTTGGACAAATTATTTCTCTTTACTATTTTGTCATTTTCTTATTTATGGTGTCACCAAGACGCCTGTTTGCCAGGTTTTCATCAGGGTGACAATTTTTATTTTATTTTTCAATTTTTTTGTATTTTTAAGGTTTTTGGCCTAACTTTCTAATGTTATGCATAGAATTTGCGAAGATGTAGACTATTGATAGGCTCTATCAATTGTTCACCATCAAAAGTAGCCAACTGATATGCTCCATAACCAAAAGAGGAGATGATGACGTAAGGACCTAGCCAATTAGGTTCAAACTTGCTAGGTTTTTCTTTGTTGGCTTAATTTTTAGAATTCTGCATGAAGACTAAATCACCAATGTCAAACTTCCTAACCATGAATTTCTTGTTGTAATGGTCACAAAGCCAATTCTGATATGCCTATAGATGGTTCAGGGAATTATGTCTTCTTTCCTCTAGCATCTCTAGCTCATCTAGTCGTGACTGTCTGTACTCTTCATCATCTATCAAACCCTTTAGAGAGACTTGTAAGGATGGAATTTTGACCTTGATGGGAAATATGGCTTTAGCTCCAAAGACCAGGGTGAATGGAGTGGCTCTTGTAGGCATGTGGATGCTAGTGCGGTAAGCCCACAGAGCAAGGTTGAGTTGGATGTGCCAGTCATGGCCAGCATCATTGACAATCTTTTTGAGGATTTTAAGGATGGTTTTATTGGATGCCTTAGCTTCATCATTTTCTTGTGGGTAATATGGCATTGAAAAATGATGTTGGATGTGAAATCACTCACATAACTCACTGACATCTTGATTTTTGAACAGGAGTCTGTTGTCTTTGATGATGGACTACAAAATACCATACTGGAAAATGATGTAGTTGAGGATGAATTTAGAAATTTGTTTGTTGGTTATGTATGTAAGGGGGATGGATTCAATCCACTTAGTAAAATACTCAGTGGCGATGATAATGAATTTGTGGCCATTGGAGGAGGTAGGGTGGATTTTACCCACGAGGTCGAGTCCCCACTGTGCAAAGGGCCATGGAGATGTGATTGGTCAAAGTTCCTGTGTTGGAGCATGAATTAAATCACTATGTATTTGACATTGGTGACAAGTCTTGACAAACTCCAGTGCATCTTTCTCAATGGTCGACCAATAATACCCAAGTCTCGTTATCTTTTTGGCTAGAGTAGGAGCACTCGAATGAGACCCGCATATACCCTCATGTACTTCGCATAAGGTTGTGTGTGCTTTATTAGTGTCGAGACATCAAGGAATGGTGTTATCGAAGCTACGGCGATAAAGGGTATCACTGACGATGCTGTATCGGGCGACTTTTTGGATAAAGGACTTCTGCTAGTTGTTTGATAGGTTGGGAGGAAGGGTTTGGGACTTGAGATAGTCATAAATTTCTTGATACCAGGGAGAATCGGGACCAACAAGCTTGCATACCATCTCTGATTCTGGGATATCATATGCAAGGACCAACAACTATTCTACCAAGAATTCAAATTGTGGCACATTACTTGGGATGTATAAAAGAGAGCCAATTGTAGCCATTGTGTATGTTGCCTTGTTTTGTGCTCTCATTTATAAGGCATTAATTTCTCATCCTTGGTGTCATATTCGTCATTGACTTGGTTGATGACGAGCTAAGAATCTCCATAAACATGAAGTGTTCTGATCTTCTATTTTATTGCCATTCTAAGTCCTATCACAATTACCTCATATTCCACAATATTATTTGTGCATGGGAAAGCAATGTGGAATGACTTGGGGATAGAGTCTCATTGTGGAGTGATAAATAAAATTCCTGCCCCAGAGCCATGACTAGTATGGGACCCATCAAAATATAGCCTCCAAGGTGACTTCAGTTCTGTGTGGAATATAGACTCATCTAGAAAGTTTGCTGCTAATGGATGATCACTTTGCATAGGTGCCTCTGCCAGTTGGTCTGCTATCACTTGTCATTTTATGGATTTTCTTTCCACATATTGAATGTCATATTCGCTCAAGATCATGACCCATTTTTCCAAACGTCCTGTCATTGCCGCATGACTCAATAGATATTTCAGGGGGTCAATTTTTGCTACCAACTGTGTCCTGTGACTCAACATATAGTGTCTTAGCTTTTCAGCAGCAAAGACAACGGCTAGGAATGCACATTCAATGGTTGTATAATTTAACTCGTATCCAACCAGTGTCCGAATGATGTAATATATGGCCCTTTCTTTTTCTTCATGGTCATTTTGTGCCAATAATGCCCCCATTGTTGAAGTTGTTGCAGAAACATATAAGATCAAAGGTTTCCCTCCGATAAGCGGTATTCAAACGAGTGGTGACAAGAGATAATCTTTTATTAGTTGAAAGGCTTCCTGACATTTGTCTATCCACACAAAGGGGATTCCCTTGCATAGAAGATACTGGAATGGTTGACATTTGTTGGACAATTGTGCTATGAAGCATCTGATGGATTGTAATCTGCCTTGTAATGTCCTGAGTTCACTGATCCCTTTTGGAGGAGGCATGTCTAGTATTGTTTTCACCTTGGCTAGATCGACTTCAATGCCTCTACGAGAAATTGTGTATCCCAAAAGCTTGCCGGATGTTACACCAAAGACAAATTTCTTCAGATTCAAATAGACCTTGTATTCTTCCAGTCTCTTGAAGATTTTTTCTAACACATTCAAATGTTTTTTTCTTGTCAATGATTTAGCCAAAAGGTCATCCACGTAATCTTCTATTATCTTGTGCATCATTTCATGAAAGATCATTGTCATAGCTCTCTAATACGTGGCGCCCGTGTTCTTAAGACCAAATGGCATGAAATTCCAACAGTATGTACTCCAAGGACAAGTGAATGTTGTTTTAAGTTGATCTTCGGGGGTAATACAAAACTGATTATAGCCTAAGAAACCATCCATGAGGGATAGCATCTTGTATCTTGTCGTGAGGTCAACTATGATATCTATGTTTGGTAATGGAAAGTCATCTATGTAGACACGAATCTGACCATTTGGCTTTGTTATCGGTACAAGATTGGATATCCATTCAGCATAGTCGATGGACCATATGAATCCTGTGTCTAGCAGTTTCTTGAGTTCAACCTTGACTAACAAAGCAATCTGAGGATGCATTTTTCATAGCTTCTATTTTACCAGTTTTGCATCTGGTAGTAGTTGCAAATGGTGTAAAACCAACTCTGGATCCAACCTAGGCACGTCGGCATATGACCATGCAAAATTAATCTTTCGCTCTGTGAAGAATGTGTGGAACTCAGGCTTCTCTTTGTCTGTCAAGGATGTTGCAAAGAGGACCATTTTGGGATCTTCTATTGTTGATATGTTGACTTCTATGGTATCCTCTATGAGAATAGTTGATTTCTCTTGAGTTACAGGGAAAAAGTCCAGTCCTCCATATTTCGGCGCCTCAAAGAGGTTTTCACCTGCAGATACGTGTTTTATTTTTACTTTTTTGTTGTCAGAAGGTGCCTTTCGATTTTCACCTAAAGACGTTTCATTTTTTGTTTTATTTTGTTTTTCATTTTATGACTAGAGGATGTAGTCTCCCCAAAGTAAGCTTCACAATCTAGATCGATAGAAAACCCAACCTTATGACCACCATTGGGTATTACCTCACGTAGTCCCATAAATTTGGCAATGGCCTCATCATTCTAAAATGTGTCCATGACTGGTGGGCCTTGTTGGTCCAAATCAATTAGTTGTGGGTAGACTAAGGAAATTCCATCGTCAGTATTGGTGAACTGTGGGGAGGACGCAGAAAGCATGGAGATGGATTCAGAGACATTGAAAATGAAGTTGTCATCGTCCAATTCCCAATCGGATTCTATCTAATATTCTCCTTCACTTGACTCTTGTTCATTTTCAAAATAAGGGACAAAAGGACTATCATTATGGTTTGTAGGCTCAGATGAATCCTGGTGACAGTCATTAAGTTTAGGTGGTTGGGAAGATAAGTCAAGTGTATGGCTAATAGGACTGGAAGATGATTCAGGTTTGTTATTGATCGTTGAGTCGAAGAATCTATCCTAGTTTTCTCTTTTTCTTGGGATCTTCAGATTGTCGGCTATGTCAATTTTAAATATTTTCCAAAACTTTTGTTTGGAGGTGAGTTCTTCAGGCTCAAGGAATAATTCGTCAAGGCAACAGTCACTTAGGGACCATTGGGAGCCATGTTCCCACTCATGGGAGTCAGTTTCAGTGAAGGATTCCTCAGTTGTCTCGACATTTTTTGAAGTATTCATGCTCTTACTTGAAAGCACATTGGTACGTCGATCATCATTTCAAGGTAGACTATACCCTAACCCAAGATACTTTGGTCATTTGGAAGGCTCTATTGATTCTCTTTGTCTAGTTTTATTTCTGCCAAGGTCATTGGTTCCATCGTAGCCTTTAGCCTTCATCATGTCGTATCCTTTTCCATATATCTTGACTGGTAATGGGGGTAAGTCTGCCATTTCTTTGTAAAGCCATCCTGATATGTCGACAATGTCTTCATTGTTCATGTCTCCCAATTTTATGAAAAAAAAAATTGGTGGCATCTTAAAAATTTCCTTTGGTTCCATTCTAAAACATGGCCAACCATAGACCTTCAGAGACTTGGGTATTGTCGTGATACTATATGTCATGTTTAGTTTAAATTCTCCACAGCTCAAGTCTTGGACCTTGGCAATCGACTCAGCTTTAGGAAGTGAGGAAGATGATGTCGTGGGGGAAGATGTGGACGGAGTGGATGTGGATGACGATGCGAGTGTGGAAGGGTCAATGAATTTGGAGGAGTTTAGAACCTCTTGATTGATGGGCACCTGACATTCTGAAATACCCCTTAAGTTAGTGCAATATTGGAAAGGGTCGAGGTCTCCATATATGGTGACTTCTATGCCGTCAAAAGGAAATTTAAGGCATTGGTGATAAGTGGATGGAACGGCTTTGAGGGCATGAATCCACAGTTGACCGAGCAAGATATTATATGGTAATTCAAGATCTAGGACTTGGAAAGTTGTGTCTACAATGAATGGTCCAACTCTGATAGGAAGAGTGATCACACCACGAGAGGAATGTTCCTTGTCGTCATATGCCTTTATGACTATGCTCTTTGTAGGGTCTATGCAAGCATCAAAAAATCCTAGAGCCTTAACCAGTTTTAAGGAACATATATTTAGTCTTGCTCTACCATCTACTAGAACTTGTTTGACCTTATGCTTATGGATGAAAACTTCAATGTGTAATGCATCATTATGATTGGTCTTTTGTGATGAATAATCTTGGTTAGAAAATGTTACATGATGAGGTGTGGTAAGGTATCCCACCATGGCCTCAAATTGACTGATATCAATCTCTTGCGGGATGGATGACTCTTTCAAGGTCTTGTCGAGTATAGCCTTATGCGCAGGCGAATTGAAAAGTAACTCGAGTATGGATATTTGTGTAGGGGTTTTGCCTAGCTGGTCAATGAGGTTAAACTAACTCTTGGGTTGAGACTATTTTGCTGATGGGCCTGACTATGGTTGCTTTGCAGACAGACTAGCTATTGTAATTTTTGGTTGTCATGGAGGAGGACCAGCTATAGTGACTTTTTCACTTTAGGCAGTAGCATTGCATTCAAGTTCCCTTTTGATAGTTATGGTATTGACATAATCGTCATCAGTTCAGACATTGCTAATAATAGGTCCACTAAAATAGTCATATGCGGCGTAGGCATAATTGGCTTGATTGTTATTAGTCTTGGGACCTGATATGGAAGCTTTATTAGGACCATGGTCTTCCAATGGGTTCTTATGAATGGTATGATCTGCATTGGATGTAAATTGTGGCCCACCCGCTTCAATTACGCGATTTTCAATAAGGTCTTGTACAATGTTCCTTAGCTATCAACAAGAGGATGTTTTATGTCCTTTAGCCCGATGGTAATCACCAAAAGTATTATCATCCCACCATGATGATTTAAACTTCCCTAGGTCATATAGTTTAGGATCCTCGAGTGTGATGAGACCATTCTAAAGGAGCTTCTTAAGGACATCCTCAATTGGCTCTCCAAAAGCGGTGTATGTTCGCCTTTTCAGGAATTGTCTTATCTGGTGGGGTTGTCCTTGATTTTGACTATTTTGACCACTTTGGTTATTAACGGGGGGTGTCAGTATTATTGTTGGTTTTTTTTGTGGCTGAGTTCCTTTAAGAGAAAGCACTGGTTCTATCATGTTTACATTCTTGGCATCAATAACGCCATCATTGGTAACATGTTTATTTTTGACCCAATACTTATTTTTTTCGGTGGGTAGATTTGCATTTGTGTTTTTAGAACCATATTTTAATTCCCCTTTAGCAATGAGGGCTTTCTCAACTTGGACACCATTTTCGACTAAGTATGTGAAGGTTGAACAACAATGGACTTGCAATCCATATTTTAGTGGGCCTACAAGTGTTTGGACAAATATTTTGACCTTTTCTCTTTCAAGTATATTAATATGACAATGACTTGCAAGGCTTCTCCACCTTTGGAAGAATGGGATAAAAGTCTCACCAGCATCTTCTTGTGTAAGAGTGCATAGGCTAGTGATTGAGGTGTCCATGTCAATGTTATATGAGTAATTCTTTATGAATCTTCTTTAAGTTCATCCCATGTTCTAATCCCTTTCAAGGTGGCGAACCATTCAAGTTTCGGCCCTATAAGGGTCTTACAAAAAAGTCTCATTAAGTAAGTATGGTCATAGGCAATGTCCATGCAATTGGTTGTGAATTGTCGAATATGTTCAATAGGACTCGTATTGCCTTTGTACTTGGTGAATTTGGGTGCCACATAGCCAAGAGGGAATGGTGGCATGGAAAAATTGGTTTTAAAAGGATATAATTTTAGGTCATATGACATGTGTGACCTCTTGTCGTATGCTCGCATGTCTTCTATAACCTTTTCCATATTCATCATTTTGGCTTGCATGGCATCAATTATGGGCTTATTTGTGGCATCACGAAAGGGAGTGATAGATATGCCATGAGTCTCATTTGTTGTGAAAAGAGGTTGGTGTTATGTTGTGGGATATGATGTTGTGACATGTATGATGTGTTTTGGTTTGCGTGTTGTCGGTATTGAAAGTTTGGATTGGGGACTTGTTGATGAGTGTGAATATGTGATGAGTATGTCGAAATATGTCCTCCAACAATTTGAGTTGAGACTTGGGGAATATGTTGACCATGAATATTTTGATGTCCAAATGATGTCATGTGCTAGGTATTCGGATTTCTTGGTCCAAATTGTTGGAATTGCCTATGAGGAATGTTCATGTTTTATCCTTGGGAGGTATTGGCGTTGAATTGTGATGACGTGTTAATGTTTGGTTGTGGACCTTGGATGAAGACACGTCGTTTACTTCCTCTGACGAGATTGAATGAGGTACCAATGAAAGGTCTTGATGAGAAGGTACCCATGGTACTAGATGAATCTCCAAATAAGGGATTTGAAGAGCTTGCCCCCATTGATGAGGACCCAAAAGTGGCTCCAACTGATTGTGATGAAATTATGGACATGGTTGGCATTGATTATGTCATGGCTTGTGACATGGTTGGTGTTGGTTGTGACATGGCTTGTGACATGTTTGGTATACCCCCAACGGATGTGGCATTGATTGAGTTGGGATTATTTTGATTGGTTGTGTCAATGGTGGTGGTATTAATGGTACTTGTGATAGTTTGTGAGGTGCACCGATAGAAGCATTGTTCACAATGTTTTGAGGTTGACTTGAGTTGGACATATTGTTTGTGTTGTTGACATTAGGGTTGGGTGATGTCGGTCTCAAAGTGTTAACGTCAAATCCATGTGGCAATTTAGCTCCTTGACTTAGAAGTATGGTTAAATATATGTCTCTATCATGTAAGACCATTTCTTCCACAAAGGAGGTTGCATCTGGATTTTGGGCTGCTACTTCTATGTCTTCCTCAAGTATTTGTCCATGTTCATCCCTACGTATGAATGGTTCAAAGGGATTATGTGACGAGAATGGCATGTTCATGGGAGGTTGTGTGTTCATGTTGTTAAATGGGTTGGAAAAGGTCCAATTTGGGTCATAAGTGTTATTGTTGATGTTGGGGTTGGAATCTTGTCCAAAGTTTTCCATTTGTCTTCTCCTTCTTTGAAGCCTAGTCTCAACCATAAAATGGGATTGCTCAAATGAAGATGATGAGAATGGAAACTAAATGCAAGGATGATGCTAGACTATGTTTTTGGTCTTTTTGATAAAGGATGGCAATGCAAGACTATATTTATTTATTTATTTTGGATTTTTTTGATAATAAGGGATGCAATATGCCAATATTGTCTAAAGGATATGACTAATGCCAAAGGACAATGAAGACTAGGATGATAATGTTGACTAAGGAAGTGACCAATGCCAAGTCTAGATGCCAAATGAGAAATATGATGAATTTTTTTTGGGATTTTTAAGGATAACATATGCAATATGATGACTAAGATGATTTGAATGTCTAAAGTATGCAAATGTAAAAGACCTAAATGATTTGGAAGAAGATTGCTTAACCACCCTACGCTTGGTCTATGTCTCAATTTTGGAATATCAAAGGACTTGTTTTAAGGACTAAATGACAAGGACAAAATGACAAGTGAGGTTTCCTAACTAGACCTATGAGTTGGAAAGGTCTCACAAAAGGACAATGACTAAAGAAGATAATAATGAATAAGTCCAATGATAACCTACTTTTGAAAGTGAAGATTTTGCAAAGCGAGGCAAGATTTCCTAGTCCAAAATCTAAAAATGAAGTGAAGATGCAATGACTAAAAATGAAGATAATGATGCCCTAAAGATGAAACTAGATTTTTGCAAGGTTAACCTATGGGTAAAATGCAACCTAAGGATGAAAATGATAAAGAATTTAAGTAATTTATGGTCTGGTTTTTTGACAAGGTCTTCTAGAAAAAGAGGTTTGATGGCAGTTTGGACATATTTAAACTCAATTTCTGGTCTGAGGTAGGTTTTTGTTTTTGTCAGGTGAATGCATCATTTTAGGTTACGAATGCATCTTAGGAAGGCGGATGCAACTCAAATTTAGCAAATGCAACTCTACATAAAGCAAATGTGGTTTCGTACTGCAAATGCAGCTTTATCGAAAGAAAATGTGGTTTGACATAGGCAAATGTAGTGTTCTACAAAATGAATGTGGTGCAGCAAAGTGAATGTGGCATTATGAAAGGAAAATGCGGTGCAACAGAGTGAATGTGTCGCGGAAGATGCAGTGCATAAAGCAAAAAGTCTAATTTGTTTGCAATTTTGGTCCAAAATCTAAAGTGTTTGATGTTGACTGTTTGTTTCCATATCTGAAAGTGATGTTTTATTTTGTTTGAATGTCTGAAAACACTTAGCAAGCACAATATTTTGTCTTTTGAAACAAGCACAATAAAGACAAGCACAATCCTAGGTTAGGTCAGGATAATATTCACTAGATTCCACGTGGGTTTCCCCAGCCATATATTCTTAGCGTGTGAATCTAGAAGCTTGGCTACACGGGCTCCCCCTTACAGTGCACTACTTCTCAGGCCAACCAAGCTTCCAACCCCCATAAATCTCCCATGGAAGGTTGATCACCTCTACTAAGAACTGCATAGATGTGGATTCCTTCACAACGACTATTGTTGCGCTAGCAAATAGAGGGATTTTGGCTACTACATCAAGGTGTTTAGTTTGGGACCCCCGTTTGAGTGGCCATACATGGGGCACAAGATTAATCTCCATTTAGGAGGCACTCCAGCCTGAAGAGGTTACGCTCAACAAGGTTTTAGGGAGTACTAATTGGTTCGTATGACACATCTACACTTGTAATCCTAGGCTTTCTCTTAGGATTCACATTTATATACTAGTCGGGGGTAGCTTGGCTTTAGCTCTATTGTTGGTTTGAGTCACATTGGGGTGAGTACTTTTTCCCACCAAGGAAGGTCCAAATTCTAGAGTCAATAACTGTTTCTCTTACACCCAGGATCACACAAGTGCGCAAGGGGAGAGGATACTTTGATTATTGAATCAAGGTAAACACAAAATGGATGGGTCTAGTTTTCTAATCACCTAGTTTGTACAAGGTGAGAGCATAATCACCTACCACCCCACAAACACAATCAAGCAAAGGACAAGCAAAGTTATTTTTAGTGCACCAATTGAATTGTTTTCTAATCTAGAAATCAACAAACACAATGTTTCAACATAAAATCCTTAGACAATCGAACCTACAAAACCACAAGTTAGTAGTTTCCAAAAATATGCCTTGGACCCATGAAAGACTCAAAGCCGCATGCTACAACAAGCCATTAGTAACCAGAAAACCTCTAGACTACATATTGCAAAAGAAGAAAACATAATGCAAAAAGAAATCAAGTGGAATCTAGAAAAACCAGAGAGAAAATTTTCACCAAGCAAATGTGTCACAACAGAGCAACTGCATCGTCCTGGGTGACAGATGAGTCGCAGTTCTAGATTCTAGAATTTGTCAGATAAATGCGGCAACCTACATGACAAATGCATCGTGACCTAGCAAATGTGTCACTCTACAAGGTGTATGCGTCACGACAGAGTGAATGTGTCACAAAATATTGAATGTGTCATTATGCAGATCAAATGCGTCGTAGTCGTACCTGTAGCTGCAAAATAGAAAAATGTCATACGGAAAAATAGAAAATGCACAATTTTGGTGTCAGGCTCACCAATTTAACTAAGGGAAATTATCTTAGGGTTAGCAAATCAAATCCATAAAAATAAAAACCCAAAGTAATAATGAAGTGCAAAGGAGAAACATGAAAACAAAATGAAAGATCTCACCAAATGTCTTTAATCTCCATGGTTGACCTCTATTACACCTTCCAAGCTTGCTACAAATATGATGTTGCCCTAATATTTATGATGAGAAAACTAATGACGATGACAAGCCCTAAGCAAACATTGAAGGATTTGATATGAAGATGCACTACTATGCAAGCATGCAACTATAATCTATGACTAAATATTCCAAATGAAATGTAAATATTCCTATGAAAAAATGACAAGAGTGCAAGAGTATGAGATGACAAGATGACATGAGATCAAATAAGAGAAAAATTAGCATTTTATAGAAAATGAAATTTTGGATGGACGACCAAGATTGAGAATGAGAAACTGCCCTAGAATGAATGGACAAGATTCAATAAGACAATTAGCAAGTAGGGTTAGGGTTCAATTAGAAAAGATGAATGACCGAGATTAAATTAAAAATAATTCAATCAACAATGGAGGTTAGTTGGGACAAAGAGGAATATAGAAGATAAGATCAATACAGAAAAAGCATTGAGTTGGAGAGAAAATCAAATATTTTTCCATTTAAATGACCAATGGCTAATTAGATAATAAAGATATTATGTAATTACGGAAGATTGTGATAAGGAGGAAAAATCATCATTTTGAATTAAATACTAATTTTTAATTCAAAAATCAAGATATGGAATCCATTTAAATAAATAAAGATTTATTTACAAAGAGGAAAAAGCTGGAGAATCAAATAATTAATTAAAAATTATTTGATTGATCGAGGAAAATGCCATTTTGAATTAAATTAATTTAATTCAACAGGTGGGGTCATGTGACAACAAATAGTAATTTAAAATTACTTATTTGGATAGAGGGAAGTTTAAATAAATCATTTTATTTAAATTTGGAGGAAATTAAATGAGACAATTAAATAATTAATTCTAATTATTTAATTATGGAAGAAGTGGACCAATAATTAAATAAATTTAATGATTTATTTAATTAAAGAGGAGATTAGACATTAGTGGTGTATTTAAATAAAATAAATGTAATTCATTTATTTAAATAGTCAAGAAGAATAAAATCCATGAATTAATTAAATAATTGAGTATTATTTAATTAATAGTTGAATTTGGACCATAGACGAAATATGAAAAGACATAGAAAAATGTGGTTTGTGGGTCTAGGACATTTTTATGTGTCTATAGATAGGTTGGAAGAATACAAGGTATGACTAAATCCAAAAAAGTGTGTCTTTGGGGTTACATCAAGGAAACTCCTTGGCTTCATCGTGTCACAAAGAGGGATAGAAATTGATCCAGCAAAGGTAAAATCCATTCTATACATGGAACCACCACAAACACTAAATCATATGAGAGGATTACAAGAAATATTATAGTCCATCAAAAGGTTCATAGCACAACTATCGAATAAAATCCACCCCTTTTCGCATCTTCTCCATAAAGGGATTACCTGTATAGGAGAAAATTTGCACTCCTTACAAAAATTCCCCTTTTACACATCCTCACCTTAGAAAACCAAATCTGAAGTTGAAATTCCACATCACCTAGTTGCCTTCCTTCCACTTGGCATCTGTCTATTGTGTCAATGGGAGAATATTTGATGGGGACACACGCGTGACACACAAACGTCTGTGCAACATGCTTATGTCCCTAATAGATTCCTGCATCTAAAGTTGGCAGAGGTGTTACACTTTCGATTGGGGTCGATTTGTAACATCCCTCTTCGACCAATCGACCTCGAAAATGGAAAATTCTTCCCACTTGTCCTTCAAATTCATTCATTCTCCTTCCATTTTATCCTCTTGCAATCTCTTCACAAGGTCTTGCATCTTTCTTTCACATTCTCAAGTATTCTTAGTAGCACTTCAACACTCCATTGTAGCAACAACACACCATCAACTTTACCATCAACTTTGCAAAGCAAGTGTGCAACAAGCCATAGCAGCGTGGGCTTGGAGTCTTGCAATACCTCCCTTCATCACAATCAAGGCTATGGTGACCTTGCTAAGTCCACTTTCTCCTTCATTGGCTAGTGAAATTTTGGGTGGAGGTGGTAACGTTTCGCTCCTCTGCTTTGTGATTTGGTTGAGTAGAACTTTACTATTTTGTAGTGTTTATTGCAATTCCTTCTTTCTTTACTTCTTTATCGCATATTTCTCTCTTGTTTCTATTTGGTTGTCTGTGGAGGTGGAAACACCAAAATGGGAGTGTGATTGAGGTAGACCCCTATACAGCCCCAAAATTTTTCCCCTCTTTATTGTGCGTAGGTGGACGTGCATTTGGAGCTAGCTGGTGAACTGGCATCTTAGTGAGATCATTTTCGTCACTTAAGCTTTCATCTACCTACTTTATCATCTTCGTTTGTACTTTTTGTACTTTATAGTTATGGTTTTCTCATTCAAGAATAGTTATCTAGGACGTTATTTTCCTAATAGTTACTATTGTACTTTTTTTCCCTTTGGTTGTACAGACGCTAGCGTGCCTGAGAGACGCTAGCACACTGCATTGTCGTCCCAAAACCGCGTTCCATCCTAAGGAAGAGAGTTGTTTGAGGTACAGTATTGACTCTAAAAACTAGCCCACTTAGCCTAAACTTGAATTTCGGGTCTAAAGAGTGATCGAAGTACATTATATAGTCCTCATCATTCTCGTCCCTCATTTCAAAACATCCCTTTAGAGTAAGGTAAGTTAGGGCAGCCCTCTGCTCTCAACTCTCCATGAGTTGGAGCCTTGAAGTGGTTGGTCCCCCTCTCTTATACAACCTACAAGTGGGATAAAAAATGTCATCAAGCTTTCCAATAGATCAAATATTATCTACTAACACCTCCAGTCCTCATGCCACCAATACCAAACAAACCCTTGATCCTATATATCTCAACAACATCAGCAACACTAAGAGCTCTTCTGGCAGAACATGATGAAAATGGAACAGAAAGGGCTACTACTACATTAGCAGAATCTTGGTGGGCTATGAAATGAACTATTCACCCATTAAGAAGGCATGCCTAGCAATTGTTTTTGCTTCACAAAAATTTAGAAATTACATGTTATCACATCAAATCAAGCTCATTACAAATATTGACCCACTCAAATACCTATTATCCAAGGCAACTTTCATAGGATGAATGGCCAAATGGGTGATGATCCTAACAGATGTTTACATAGAGTATGTAGAGCACAAGGCAATCAAAGGACAAGTGATCGCAGACCAACTAGCAGAGGCACCCATCTATGTAGAGAACCCCTTAGTATTTTAATTTCCTGATGAATTAGTGTTCCTTATCAACCTCATAGCTCATTGGAAGATGTACTTTGATGGATCATTCACCCAACATGGATCCGGAGCAAGCATTATTTTCATCACCCCTCAAGGTGATTGCATTACAAAGTCATACAGGCTATCATTTCCTTGTACTAACAAAATTGTTGAGTATGAAGCCCTAATCATAGGTCTAAGGATAGCAATTCAGTGGAAAATTCAAGAGATGAAAGTCTATGGAGACTCACAGCTCGTTATCAACCAATTCAACGACGACTATCAAACCAAGAATGACAAGCTTACTCCTTACAAGAAGATGGAGGAGAATCTCAATGACCTTTTCATAGACATAAATTTTGAGAAGATTTCTAGCATAAACAATAGAGTAGCATATGCCATGGCAAAAATCAGATCACTATTAGACATGTCGAACAAAATCCTCCAATGTGAATTCTTGGTATAACAACTTCTCATACCAACTTTTGAAATCCCTAAATCTGAATTCACATGTATCATTGTTGGTCCTGGATCGTTGTGGTATCATGACATATTCATCTACCTATGTAGAGGAACCCTCCTATCTGATATCACTGTGAACCTTAAAAATACCTTTGTTAAAAAGGCATCTTGTTTCGTGATCCTAGGTGATACCCTTTACCAATGAAGCATCGAAGGGACATTACTACGATGTCTTAACCAAGAGGAAGCCTTAACTACTTTAACAAAATTACACGATGGTATATGTGGGTCTTGTTCTAGTGGTATGACATTAGCGAAGAAATTATTGACGGGGTAATATTTTCCAACCATGGAAAGGGAATTTCATCAGCATGTGCTTAAGTGTGTCCAGTGTCAACATCATCGAGATTTGATTCATGCCCCAATCCAAGAGTTGCAACCCATGATTACACCCTGGCCTTTCTCACAGTGGGGGCTTGACCTCATAGGAAAAATCACTCCAACCTCATCCAACAACCACAAGTTTATCATAACCACCACTGAGTACTTCACTAAGTGGGTAGAGTCCATTCCTATGACCTACATAATGGGGAAGCAAATTGCAAATTTTATCCTAAACTACCTCATCTTCTCTTATTGTGTTCCGCAAACCCCAATCTTAGACAATGGAACACCCTTTAAGAATCAGGATGTGAAAGAGTTGTGCCAAATATTTAACATCTAACACTGATTCTCTACCCCAAATTATCCCCAAGGAATATCCAAGTTGAGGCTACGAACAAAACTATCCTAAAAATCTTGAAGAAAATAATTAATGAAGCTAGTCATGATTGGCATCTGCAGCTAAATCCTGCTCTTTGGGCTTATCGAACTAGTATCTGCATGCCAATAGGTGCAACCCCTTTCTCCCTAGTCTATGGATTAGGAGCTATCCTACTTATTGAGGTTAAGCTTTTGTTATTGCAAGTGTCACTATAGAACCTGATAACCAATGGAGAATACAGAGTATCTCAATTGAATGAGCTAGAATTCTTAGATGAGCATCGTCTCGATGCTCTCAATCACTTGCAAGTGTATCAAAACTGAATGAAATGGAGCTATAATAAGATGATCAAATGTCAATCTTTCTAAGTAGGGGATCTTGTCCTAAAGCAAAATCAGAAGAACCTTCTAGATCAGGAAAACAAAGGAAAGTTTGAGCCTAACTATCTGGGTCCCTTCGTTGTCACAGCTAGCTATGGATCAGGAGCATACCAATTGTCAATGCCTAAAGATGAACCCTTGCAGGAGCCAACTAACAGCTTACATCTCAAAAAAAATTATGCCTAATCTTGAGGGGTATAAATCTGAAAATACAAAAAATTAAAAAATGATCAAAATCCAAGAAAAATGAGAAAAAGGATTGAAAAAGTAAAGAAAAAAATCATCCTCTAGTGAAAATCTGGCAAATAGGCACCTTGCGTAAATAAAGCTCCTCCATCTATTCTTTGGCTCTTTTTTCCTATCATTCTTTGCACTACCATTCATCCATTTCCTATTTGTATCCTTTACATAGCTTGACATTGTGAAGTATCAGAAACCCTTTAGCACTACTTGGCATATTCCAAAGGTCAGCTTGTCCTTCCTTTATCGAAGTAGTCTAACTTGTCATGTTGGGGGAAATTCATTATGGATCATATTAGGTTCTTGTACATCTTGAGGTCATTGGGAATCTTATCAAAAAATCCCAAAAACATTCATAAAATCTCATCAAAAATCCCGAAACATTTGTAAAACGATCATTAGAAAATCCAAAAACATCTGAATCATGTACAACTAAAATGCAAAAACATTTGAATATTGTAAAGGAAAAATCCAAAACATCCAAATCACATCAAAAACCCTAAAAAGTTCAAAACATCAAAAAACCAAAAAAAGCAGTACCCTTGTTGAACTACATTGTGTTTGACCTTGAATGTAGGCAAGGTGATCATTTATGTGCCCCTAAGACACCCTAGGTCAGTCCTTTAGGAGTCCATCATAATAAACTGACATCATTTCCAACTATTCATATCTCGTTGTTAATAAGTTGTGTCAGTCGAACTACGTGGTCTCTGCATGTATAATGTAGGCAAGGCTTATCTTTGATCAACCCCCGAGACCCCTAGGATAGGTCTTTAGGTTAGGTTCTTGGTTGAAATTCTCAAAAATCCCAAAACGTCCAAATATCAAAAAAGCCCTAAAAATTCAAAATCTTGGAAATCCCAAAACATCCAAATATTTAGAAAACACAAAAACATTTGAAAAATGAAAATCCAAAACATTAGAAAACATTCAAAAACCAAAATAGCCTCAAAATCTTGGAAAACCTAAACAACACCAAATAACTTGAGAAACCAAAACATTTTATAAAGTGCGAAAACATCAAAAGAAACAATGTCAAAGACATCTCAAAATGCCAAAATAATGAAATGTTACAAAATCCAAAGCCGCCCATCCCATCTCATTTTTTCACTTTACAATAAACCTTCATCCATAATAAATTGATCATCATCTTTAACCTTTGGCAAAACAAATAGAAAAGCAAGTATCGCAAATCGTAAAGTAAGAACCTTAGTGTCAAAATCTAAAGTCTAGATCATAGGTAAACATTTCAGTGAAGTTTGTATCAACAACTTATCATAAAGTTCATCATCATCCCAACATCAAACAACCATCTGATCAACATTTCCTAGGATGTATCCTTCCTGTGATGGACATCAGTATCAGATATCAACTTAGCTAAATTAATCTGGCAAGAGATATAGATAACATTGATTGTTTCTCTTTGATCTTTTCTTATGATTTATCTTAATGACCCATTCTAAGGACCTTTCGATGTTGTCTATCCAAAATTATTTAGAGAGAAAGGAATGGCATCGATCATTATCTTTTGTTTTCTATTCTTGTGGATACTCCTGTAAAATAATCTTGGTGCATACTTGCTTAGTTGTGTGTAGGAAGGTCGTTTAGGGTATGTTGTTGACTATAGCGTATGCTTTGGTCCAATATATTCTAAGCTTCTAACTTACATTCCGAGATTTACGTATGTCAAGATGTGAACAAGAGCTTATCTTGTCTTTTTCTAGCGTCAAAGTCCATTACACTAGATACAACGTCCTAGTTATGCATGCCTTCTTTGCATCGTCTATGTGTTATATATCAAACAATAAAGAAACGATGGAAAATCAAAATCTGAGAAATGTGAAACAACTCATCATCCACGCATTCATCTCATTATGCATTTCGTCCACCATCTCCTAGAAAGATCTTGATGGATCATGGAGCTTGTTGGATCTTTGAAGCAATCATCAAAATCAATGGTCATTCATTCTTTATTCTTCCTATCTTCTATCTCGCAGCTAACTTACGGTATCATGACATTCAATAGAAATATGATCGTACATCCATCCACATCCACAAATCCTTCCGGCATACATGCATCTCATAATCATAGCATAAATAATCTTAGTATAATCATTTGCATATCACATCATACATTCTACATTATCATTTGAGTTGTGATGAATAATATAGATTTGTTATTCTAAGCATCTTAAATTATTTCATCACATATTATACACTTGCATTGCATTTTCATATCATAAGCATTTACATTATTTATCCATATAATATCCTTTATGTATACATGATCATGTCATAAAAATTGCATAGAAAATACACCAAAAGAAATGCATCATAACATTTGCATACATAATCATAGCATAGCATTTACATGGCATATCATTCATTCCATAGCATATCGTGAAAAGTTGCTAAAAAAGAATACAACATTGCATCCATATTATATCATGATTATTGCATACCACATAAGCATAAGTAAAATGCATCCATACATGATCAAATATAAGCATCTCATATCATATGCATCCATACATCATTAAGCATGAAATAAATGAACACATCACATAGAATTTGTATTTGTATATGTGATATAAGAGGGATTCGCTACACACAGGTCTCTCCTTTCTCGAGAGATCACCAGGGAACGAAATTCCCTTATACACCTCATAATAACGGATTAGTGGAGTGATAAGAAGCTAATACTTAGTTATGATTTAGGAAAAACCACTTAGAGACCCTAAGAGAGAAAAACCAAGAGATTTTTGTCCTAGAAGAGGGAGCTCTCAGCCAAAAGACATTAGCGTAGTTTCAAGATGCCAGTGCAGTGCGTTGTTGGCTAAAGGATATGTTGGCGTCCTAAGCAACAAAGAACTTAGGAACTTAAAGCGGGATAGAAACAAGCTTTGCTGCTAATCTTAGACCTAACGTGCACTGAACGATATAACTAGTCAGAAAATCAGAAATCAAAATGAACGTAAGGATGCTTGGAGAAAGCTTGCCTTTCTCTATACATTTGAATCTTCACTCCAAGCTTCCTTTTCATGACCTACACACAAAATAATGAGAGGAAAATTGTTGGGTGGCTATATAGTGGCCTGCCTCAATCAGACCCTCATTTTGATGTTCCCACCTCCACGGATAGCCAAGATGGAAAAGAATGTAAATAAAGTAAGCAAAGCGTGTGGTGAAGAAACCATTTCGGGGAGTAGAGCCCACACCACAAGAAGTGTGTGGTGAAAGCAAAATCTGCTTAGGAGTATAACCCGTACCACAAGATAGTAAATCAACAAGTATGAAGGGAAAGTGAGAGAGAGAGAGAGAGTTACCCATGGGCCTAGACCCTCTCTAGAACACATAGACGCACTGTTGAGTGCTAGCTTGAGAGTTGTTGTTGTTGGGAGGACCTCAGTTTAGCATGGCTTCGCTTGTGAGAGCATTGCTATCAAAGGTGAAGAGAACTTTGAATGCAAACAAGTGATAAGAAAGCTTGAGTGATGTATTCCAACCCTCAAATGAGAGCCAAAAAGGGTTTTTAATGCTTGCAAGGGCAGAAAAGAGTCATTACTTTTGGAATGTAACCGCTAGGACACGTGTCTCAAGGGTCAGTATTCGGATTCCATGTTTTGAACTCAAGAAACTACGGGACTATAAGCGCCACCGCACAAACATTTGTGCACCAGCACGTGTTCATCTAAAGCCTAGATTCTCAAGAAATGTGTCACCAGGCTTTTGTCGCTCAACCACAAGTCCACATGGAGTTAGAATCATGAAATTCCAACCCATGGAATTTTGTCATTAATGTTCCAAGGTGTCATAAATGGTAGGTAAAATGCCAAAATGTGAAATTGCCCTAGGTGCAATTTTTCGACGGTATTTTTCCCCACTTTGAGTGAGCACCGATTTTGAAAAATTATCTCACTAAAGTAGGAAAAAAATTTCATTCAAATTTTAACTTCTATAGATTTTATTGTAATGGAGACCATGGCGACCGCAGTCGAGGAGCTCAGCGATGATGAAGGTGCCCATAGCATCAAGCTCAAAAACATCATAATGAATTAGAGTGAAAATTGTTCCAAAGCATTAACCTACAAAACTCAAATTTTGGGTGAGCTTTGAGAAATCAAAAGAAAGCTACTATAGAGGAATGGTCAAGAAAAAAGTCATCGTTTCGGAAGAAAAATATGATCAAGAGATGACCTAATGCCCCCTCCTAAGTTTTCCCCTAGCCTGGTGGGAAAAATTCGGGAAGCTGAGAACCACAAGCTCTAGGAAAAATTGGCCCCGAGGGACCTATATTGATAGCAATGCAAGACCACAAAACTCTCCACCAAAACTCAACTTGACAAGAACACAACCAAACCTTATTGTCCTTGCAACTAGGACTCACTTTTCCTTCACAAAATCCTTGTTTCAACACAACAAAATAGCGAATATGGCACAAAACCTCTTGTTGATTCCTCTAAACACTTTGAACAACATCAAATGATAAACTAAATCCCAATTCCCAACTTAAACTACTCAAACTTGTGAACTCTCAAAGTAGATTGACCCAACATCAACTAGGCCCAATTTAGGACACATAAACAAACAACTCCAAATTCCAAACCCATTTTCCTTTGTGGATGCCACAAAAATTTCCAATAACACCTTCATAAACTAGTTAAAACATTTCCCATACCTTTTCATGACATTTTATCAAGCTCAATCCTAAACCTTTATTTTTTACCTCAAATAGAATTTGTTTCCAAACTATCTTAATAGGATAGTCAATAAAACAATGAGTGTCAACTAATCCAATACACAAAATCCTATTAGATAAGGATTCAAATACACCTTGAAAACCTTTAAAACAGACAACCAAGAAAATCCCACACACTATCATCCAAAACCCTTAAAAACACCAGCATTACTTTCTGACTTTTTCTAGGTTTTTTCACAATTTATTAGACCTAGGGATTTGTGGAATGCTTTAAACCTTATTGCCATGCTCTACAACTTTGAGGTCCTTTAAAATACATTTCAAACTACCTTATCACCAATTTTCAAGAGATTTCAATGGTTTGGAATTTGAAAATTGCAATTTTAATTCCTCACTTACTACCCTAGAGCGGGGTTTTACACTTTGTAGAAATTTGCACATAACTTTCACCAATCCACATGGATTTAAATGAGACCAAATGAAAAATAAACCAGATTCATAGGGATATCATGTACAATGGAGGAGGATAGGTTAAAGAATAGTACTTGGCTGTACAATGGCCTGAAAACCATGAAAATGCTGGAAAATAATAGAATAACATAATATTTTCATTGAAATTCTTCTTCATATATCTTCCCCAACCTTACTTGAAATTTATGAGGCTAAAAAATTCCTTTATAAATCAAAACCAACCTCTCAAACTAACTCCTTAACTACTTGACTATTCACCTTCCACCTTTTTGCAATATGTTGCAATTTTACAATATTGACATGACAACAATTAGTCAATTTTTTGCAACCTTTACATTACATATCCAGTGACCCCAAACTAATAAACTATGACCTAAAACAAACTCAAAATGATCAAATTGACCTTATTACAACACTAAGACATCATATTTACACCAAAAACTTGAAGTTTCCTCATGGAGGCATGATCTTGCAAGGGAGCACCTGCACCATATATATACCTAGGTGGGCCCCTAGAAGGGCCATTTTCACTATTCACTGTGAGCAAATTGTGGACTTTTTTGAGAGAAAAGTCAGCAAAATGTCAAGCAGGAGGGAGTACGAGGTGTCGATTTTGGAGCAGCTACGCCAGGGCATCATCGAGGACCACAAGGTGGACCAAGTAGGTCTCTAAGCTCCCTTTTTG
>VDFB02351647.1:68003-139975 GCA_007258455.2 Sequoia sempervirens
CTATAAGGGTCTTACAAAAAAGTCTCATTAAGTAAGTATGGTCATAGGCAATGTCCATGCAATTGGTTGTGAATTGTCGAATATGTTCAATAGGACTCGTATTGCCTTTGTACTTGGTGAATTTGGGTGCCACATAGCCAAGAGGGAATGGTGGCATGGAAAAATTGGTTTTAAAAGGATATAATTTTAGGTCATATGACATGTGTGACCTCTTGTCGTATGCTCGCATGTCTTCTATAACCTTTTCCATATTCATCATTTTGGCTTGCATGGCATCAATTATGGGCTTATTTGTGGCATCACGAAAGGGAGTGATAGATATGCCATGAGTCTCATTTGTTGTGAAAAGAGGTTGGTGTTATGTTGTGGGATATGATGTTGTGACATGTATGATGTGTTTTGGTTTGCGTGTTGTCGGTATTGAAAGTTTGGATTGGGGACTTGTTGATGAGTGTGAATATGTGATGAGTATGTCGAAATATGTCCTCCAACAATTTGAGTTGAGACTTGGGGAATATGTTGACCATGAATATTTTGATGTCCAAATGATGTCATGTGCTAGGTATTCGGATTTCTTGGTCCAAATTGTTGGAATTGCCTATGAGGAATGTTCATGTTTTATCCTTGGGAGGTATTGGCGTTGAATTGTGATGACGTGTTAATGTTTGGTTGTGGACCTTGGATGAAGACACGTCGTTTACTTCCTCTGACGAGATTGAATGAGGTACCAATGAAAGGTCTTGATGAGAAGGTACCCATGGTACTAGATGAATCTCCAAATAAGGGATTTGAAGAGCTTGCCCCCATTGATGAGGACCCAAAAGTGGCTCCAACTGATTGTGATGAAATTATGGACATGGTTGGCATTGATTATGTCATGGCTTGTGACATGGTTGGTGTTGGTTGTGACATGGCTTGTGACATGTTTGGTATACCCCCAACGGATGTGGCATTGATTGAGTTGGGATTATTTTGATTGGTTGTGTCAATGGTGGTGGTATTAATGGTACTTGTGATAGTTTGTGAGGTGCACCGATAGAAGCATTGTTCACAATGTTTTGAGGTTGACTTGAGTTGGACATATTGTTTGTGTTGTTGACATTAGGGTTGGGTGATGTCGGTCTCAAAGTGTTAACGTCAAATCCATGTGGCAATTTAGCTCCTTGACTTAGAAGTATGGTTAAATATATGTCTCTATCATGTAAGACCATTTCTTCCACAAAGGAGGTTGCATCTGGATTTTGGGCTGCTACTTCTATGTCTTCCTCAAGTATTTGTCCATGTTCATCCCTACGTATGAATGGTTCAAAGGGATTATGTGACGAGAATGGCATGTTCATGGGAGGTTGTGTGTTCATGTTGTTAAATGGGTTGGAAAAGGTCCAATTTGGGTCATAAGTGTTATTGTTGATGTTGGGGTTGGAATCTTGTCCAAAGTTTTCCATTTGTCTTCTCCTTCTTTGAAGCCTAGTCTCAACCATAAAATGGGATTGCTCAAATGAAGATGATGAGAATGGAAACTAAATGCAAGGATGATGCTAGACTATGTTTTTGGTCTTTTTGATAAAGGATGGCAATGCAAGACTATATTTATTTATTTATTTTGGATTTTTTTGATAATAAGGGATGCAATATGCCAATATTGTCTAAAGGATATGACTAATGCCAAAGGACAATGAAGACTAGGATGATAATGTTGACTAAGGAAGTGACCAATGCCAAGTCTAGATGCCAAATGAGAAATATGATGAATTTTTTTTGGGATTTTTAAGGATAACATATGCAATATGATGACTAAGATGATTTGAATGTCTAAAGTATGCAAATGTAAAAGACCTAAATGATTTGGAAGAAGATTGCTTAACCACCCTACGCTTGGTCTATGTCTCAATTTTGGAATATCAAAGGACTTGTTTTAAGGACTAAATGACAAGGACAAAATGACAAGTGAGGTTTCCTAACTAGACCTATGAGTTGGAAAGGTCTCACAAAAGGACAATGACTAAAGAAGATAATAATGAATAAGTCCAATGATAACCTACTTTTGAAAGTGAAGATTTTGCAAAGCGAGGCAAGATTTCCTAGTCCAAAATCTAAAAATGAAGTGAAGATGCAATGACTAAAAATGAAGATAATGATGCCCTAAAGATGAAACTAGATTTTTGCAAGGTTAACCTATGGGTAAAATGCAACCTAAGGATGAAAATGATAAAGAATTTAAGTAATTTATGGTCTGGTTTTTTGACAAGGTCTTCTAGAAAAAGAGGTTTGATGGCAGTTTGGACATATTTAAACTCAATTTCTGGTCTGAGGTAGGTTTTTGTTTTTGTCAGGTGAATGCATCATTTTAGGTTACGAATGCATCTTAGGAAGGCGGATGCAACTCAAATTTAGCAAATGCAACTCTACATAAAGCAAATGTGGTTTCGTACTGCAAATGCAGCTTTATCGAAAGAAAATGTGGTTTGACATAGGCAAATGTAGTGTTCTACAAAATGAATGTGGTGCAGCAAAGTGAATGTGGCATTATGAAAGGAAAATGCGGTGCAACAGAGTGAATGTGTCGCGGAAGATGCAGTGCATAAAGCAAAAAGTCTAATTTGTTTGCAATTTTGGTCCAAAATCTAAAGTGTTTGATGTTGACTGTTTGTTTCCATATCTGAAAGTGATGTTTTATTTTGTTTGAATGTCTGAAAACACTTAGCAAGCACAATATTTTGTCTTTTGAAACAAGCACAATAAAGACAAGCACAATCCTAGGTTAGGTCAGGATAATATTCACTAGATTCCACGTGGGTTTCCCCAGCCATATATTCTTAGCGTGTGAATCTAGAAGCTTGGCTACACGGGCTCCCCCTTACAGTGCACTACTTCTCAGGCCAACCAAGCTTCCAACCCCCATAAATCTCCCATGGAAGGTTGATCACCTCTACTAAGAACTGCATAGATGTGGATTCCTTCACAACGACTATTGTTGCGCTAGCAAATAGAGGGATTTTGGCTACTACATCAAGGTGTTTAGTTTGGGACCCCCGTTTGAGTGGCCATACATGGGGCACAAGATTAATCTCCATTTAGGAGGCACTCCAGCCTGAAGAGGTTACGCTCAACAAGGTTTTAGGGAGTACTAATTGGTTCGTATGACACATCTACACTTGTAATCCTAGGCTTTCTCTTAGGATTCACATTTATATACTAGTCGGGGGTAGCTTGGCTTTAGCTCTATTGTTGGTTTGAGTCACATTGGGGTGAGTACTTTTTCCCACCAAGGAAGGTCCAAATTCTAGAGTCAATAACTGTTTCTCTTACACCCAGGATCACACAAGTGCGCAAGGGGAGAGGATACTTTGATTATTGAATCAAGGTAAACACAAAATGGATGGGTCTAGTTTTCTAATCACCTAGTTTGTACAAGGTGAGAGCATAATCACCTACCACCCCACAAACACAATCAAGCAAAGGACAAGCAAAGTTATTTTTAGTGCACCAATTGAATTGTTTTCTAATCTAGAAATCAACAAACACAATGTTTCAACATAAAATCCTTAGACAATCGAACCTACAAAACCACAAGTTAGTAGTTTCCAAAAATATGCCTTGGACCCATGAAAGACTCAAAGCCGCATGCTACAACAAGCCATTAGTAACCAGAAAACCTCTAGACTACATATTGCAAAAGAAGAAAACATAATGCAAAAAGAAATCAAGTGGAATCTAGAAAAACCAGAGAGAAAATTTTCACCAAGCAAATGTGTCACAACAGAGCAACTGCATCGTCCTGGGTGACAGATGAGTCGCAGTTCTAGATTCTAGAATTTGTCAGATAAATGCGGCAACCTACATGACAAATGCATCGTGACCTAGCAAATGTGTCACTCTACAAGGTGTATGCGTCACGACAGAGTGAATGTGTCACAAAATATTGAATGTGTCATTATGCAGATCAAATGCGTCGTAGTCGTACCTGTAGCTGCAAAATAGAAAAATGTCATACGGAAAAATAGAAAATGCACAATTTTGGTGTCAGGCTCACCAATTTAACTAAGGGAAATTATCTTAGGGTTAGCAAATCAAATCCATAAAAATAAAAACCCAAAGTAATAATGAAGTGCAAAGGAGAAACATGAAAACAAAATGAAAGATCTCACCAAATGTCTTTAATCTCCATGGTTGACCTCTATTACACCTTCCAAGCTTGCTACAAATATGATGTTGCCCTAATATTTATGATGAGAAAACTAATGACGATGACAAGCCCTAAGCAAACATTGAAGGATTTGATATGAAGATGCACTACTATGCAAGCATGCAACTATAATCTATGACTAAATATTCCAAATGAAATGTAAATATTCCTATGAAAAAATGACAAGAGTGCAAGAGTATGAGATGACAAGATGACATGAGATCAAATAAGAGAAAAATTAGCATTTTATAGAAAATGAAATTTTGGATGGACGACCAAGATTGAGAATGAGAAACTGCCCTAGAATGAATGGACAAGATTCAATAAGACAATTAGCAAGTAGGGTTAGGGTTCAATTAGAAAAGATGAATGACCGAGATTAAATTAAAAATAATTCAATCAACAATGGAGGTTAGTTGGGACAAAGAGGAATATAGAAGATAAGATCAATACAGAAAAAGCATTGAGTTGGAGAGAAAATCAAATATTTTTCCATTTAAATGACCAATGGCTAATTAGATAATAAAGATATTATGTAATTACGGAAGATTGTGATAAGGAGGAAAAATCATCATTTTGAATTAAATACTAATTTTTAATTCAAAAATCAAGATATGGAATCCATTTAAATAAATAAAGATTTATTTACAAAGAGGAAAAAGCTGGAGAATCAAATAATTAATTAAAAATTATTTGATTGATCGAGGAAAATGCCATTTTGAATTAAATTAATTTAATTCAACAGGTGGGGTCATGTGACAACAAATAGTAATTTAAAATTACTTATTTGGATAGAGGGAAGTTTAAATAAATCATTTTATTTAAATTTGGAGGAAATTAAATGAGACAATTAAATAATTAATTCTAATTATTTAATTATGGAAGAAGTGGACCAATAATTAAATAAATTTAATGATTTATTTAATTAAAGAGGAGATTAGACATTAGTGGTGTATTTAAATAAAATAAATGTAATTCATTTATTTAAATAGTCAAGAAGAATAAAATCCATGAATTAATTAAATAATTGAGTATTATTTAATTAATAGTTGAATTTGGACCATAGACGAAATATGAAAAGACATAGAAAAATGTGGTTTGTGGGTCTAGGACATTTTTATGTGTCTATAGATAGGTTGGAAGAATACAAGGTATGACTAAATCCAAAAAAGTGTGTCTTTGGGGTTACATCAAGGAAACTCCTTGGCTTCATCGTGTCACAAAGAGGGATAGAAATTGATCCAGCAAAGGTAAAATCCATTCTATACATGGAACCACCACAAACACTAAATCATATGAGAGGATTACAAGAAATATTATAGTCCATCAAAAGGTTCATAGCACAACTATCGAATAAAATCCACCCCTTTTCGCATCTTCTCCATAAAGGGATTACCTGTATAGGAGAAAATTTGCACTCCTTACAAAAATTCCCCTTTTACACATCCTCACCTTAGAAAACCAAATCTGAAGTTGAAATTCCACATCACCTAGTTGCCTTCCTTCCACTTGGCATCTGTCTATTGTGTCAATGGGAGAATATTTGATGGGGACACACGCGTGACACACAAACGTCTGTGCAACATGCTTATGTCCCTAATAGATTCCTGCATCTAAAGTTGGCAGAGGTGTTACACTTTCGATTGGGGTCGATTTGTAACATCCCTCTTCGACCAATCGACCTCGAAAATGGAAAATTCTTCCCACTTGTCCTTCAAATTCATTCATTCTCCTTCCATTTTATCCTCTTGCAATCTCTTCACAAGGTCTTGCATCTTTCTTTCACATTCTCAAGTATTCTTAGTAGCACTTCAACACTCCATTGTAGCAACAACACACCATCAACTTTACCATCAACTTTGCAAAGCAAGTGTGCAACAAGCCATAGCAGCGTGGGCTTGGAGTCTTGCAATACCTCCCTTCATCACAATCAAGGCTATGGTGACCTTGCTAAGTCCACTTTCTCCTTCATTGGCTAGTGAAATTTTGGGTGGAGGTGGTAACGTTTCGCTCCTCTGCTTTGTGATTTGGTTGAGTAGAACTTTACTATTTTGTAGTGTTTATTGCAATTCCTTCTTTCTTTACTTCTTTATCGCATATTTCTCTCTTGTTTCTATTTGGTTGTCTGTGGAGGTGGAAACACCAAAATGGGAGTGTGATTGAGGTAGACCCCTATACAGCCCCAAAATTTTTCCCCTCTTTATTGTGCGTAGGTGGACGTGCATTTGGAGCTAGCTGGTGAACTGGCATCTTAGTGAGATCATTTTCGTCACTTAAGCTTTCATCTACCTACTTTATCATCTTCGTTTGTACTTTTTGTACTTTATAGTTATGGTTTTCTCATTCAAGAATAGTTATCTAGGACGTTATTTTCCTAATAGTTACTATTGTACTTTTTTTCCCTTTGGTTGTACAGACGCTAGCGTGCCTGAGAGACGCTAGCACACTGCATTGTCGTCCCAAAACCGCGTTCCATCCTAAGGAAGAGAGTTGTTTGAGGTACAGTATTGACTCTAAAAACTAGCCCACTTAGCCTAAACTTGAATTTCGGGTCTAAAGAGTGATCGAAGTACATTATATAGTCCTCATCATTCTCGTCCCTCATTTCAAAACATCCCTTTAGAGTAAGGTAAGTTAGGGCAGCCCTCTGCTCTCAACTCTCCATGAGTTGGAGCCTTGAAGTGGTTGGTCCCCCTCTCTTATACAACCTACAAGTGGGATAAAAAATGTCATCAAGCTTTCCAATAGATCAAATATTATCTACTAACACCTCCAGTCCTCATGCCACCAATACCAAACAAACCCTTGATCCTATATATCTCAACAACATCAGCAACACTAAGAGCTCTTCTGGCAGAACATGATGAAAATGGAACAGAAAGGGCTACTACTACATTAGCAGAATCTTGGTGGGCTATGAAATGAACTATTCACCCATTAAGAAGGCATGCCTAGCAATTGTTTTTGCTTCACAAAAATTTAGAAATTACATGTTATCACATCAAATCAAGCTCATTACAAATATTGACCCACTCAAATACCTATTATCCAAGGCAACTTTCATAGGATGAATGGCCAAATGGGTGATGATCCTAACAGATGTTTACATAGAGTATGTAGAGCACAAGGCAATCAAAGGACAAGTGATCGCAGACCAACTAGCAGAGGCACCCATCTATGTAGAGAACCCCTTAGTATTTTAATTTCCTGATGAATTAGTGTTCCTTATCAACCTCATAGCTCATTGGAAGATGTACTTTGATGGATCATTCACCCAACATGGATCCGGAGCAAGCATTATTTTCATCACCCCTCAAGGTGATTGCATTACAAAGTCATACAGGCTATCATTTCCTTGTACTAACAAAATTGTTGAGTATGAAGCCCTAATCATAGGTCTAAGGATAGCAATTCAGTGGAAAATTCAAGAGATGAAAGTCTATGGAGACTCACAGCTCGTTATCAACCAATTCAACGACGACTATCAAACCAAGAATGACAAGCTTACTCCTTACAAGAAGATGGAGGAGAATCTCAATGACCTTTTCATAGACATAAATTTTGAGAAGATTTCTAGCATAAACAATAGAGTAGCATATGCCATGGCAAAAATCAGATCACTATTAGACATGTCGAACAAAATCCTCCAATGTGAATTCTTGGTATAACAACTTCTCATACCAACTTTTGAAATCCCTAAATCTGAATTCACATGTATCATTGTTGGTCCTGGATCGTTGTGGTATCATGACATATTCATCTACCTATGTAGAGGAACCCTCCTATCTGATATCACTGTGAACCTTAAAAATACCTTTGTTAAAAAGGCATCTTGTTTCGTGATCCTAGGTGATACCCTTTACCAATGAAGCATCGAAGGGACATTACTACGATGTCTTAACCAAGAGGAAGCCTTAACTACTTTAACAAAATTACACGATGGTATATGTGGGTCTTGTTCTAGTGGTATGACATTAGCGAAGAAATTATTGACGGGGTAATATTTTCCAACCATGGAAAGGGAATTTCATCAGCATGTGCTTAAGTGTGTCCAGTGTCAACATCATCGAGATTTGATTCATGCCCCAATCCAAGAGTTGCAACCCATGATTACACCCTGGCCTTTCTCACAGTGGGGGCTTGACCTCATAGGAAAAATCACTCCAACCTCATCCAACAACCACAAGTTTATCATAACCACCACTGAGTACTTCACTAAGTGGGTAGAGTCCATTCCTATGACCTACATAATGGGGAAGCAAATTGCAAATTTTATCCTAAACTACCTCATCTTCTCTTATTGTGTTCCGCAAACCCCAATCTTAGACAATGGAACACCCTTTAAGAATCAGGATGTGAAAGAGTTGTGCCAAATATTTAACATCTAACACTGATTCTCTACCCCAAATTATCCCCAAGGAATATCCAAGTTGAGGCTACGAACAAAACTATCCTAAAAATCTTGAAGAAAATAATTAATGAAGCTAGTCATGATTGGCATCTGCAGCTAAATCCTGCTCTTTGGGCTTATCGAACTAGTATCTGCATGCCAATAGGTGCAACCCCTTTCTCCCTAGTCTATGGATTAGGAGCTATCCTACTTATTGAGGTTAAGCTTTTGTTATTGCAAGTGTCACTATAGAACCTGATAACCAATGGAGAATACAGAGTATCTCAATTGAATGAGCTAGAATTCTTAGATGAGCATCGTCTCGATGCTCTCAATCACTTGCAAGTGTATCAAAACTGAATGAAATGGAGCTATAATAAGATGATCAAATGTCAATCTTTCTAAGTAGGGGATCTTGTCCTAAAGCAAAATCAGAAGAACCTTCTAGATCAGGAAAACAAAGGAAAGTTTGAGCCTAACTATCTGGGTCCCTTCGTTGTCACAGCTAGCTATGGATCAGGAGCATACCAATTGTCAATGCCTAAAGATGAACCCTTGCAGGAGCCAACTAACAGCTTACATCTCAAAAAAAATTATGCCTAATCTTGAGGGGTATAAATCTGAAAATACAAAAAATTAAAAAATGATCAAAATCCAAGAAAAATGAGAAAAAGGATTGAAAAAGTAAAGAAAAAAATCATCCTCTAGTGAAAATCTGGCAAATAGGCACCTTGCGTAAATAAAGCTCCTCCATCTATTCTTTGGCTCTTTTTTCCTATCATTCTTTGCACTACCATTCATCCATTTCCTATTTGTATCCTTTACATAGCTTGACATTGTGAAGTATCAGAAACCCTTTAGCACTACTTGGCATATTCCAAAGGTCAGCTTGTCCTTCCTTTATCGAAGTAGTCTAACTTGTCATGTTGGGGGAAATTCATTATGGATCATATTAGGTTCTTGTACATCTTGAGGTCATTGGGAATCTTATCAAAAAATCCCAAAAACATTCATAAAATCTCATCAAAAATCCCGAAACATTTGTAAAACGATCATTAGAAAATCCAAAAACATCTGAATCATGTACAACTAAAATGCAAAAACATTTGAATATTGTAAAGGAAAAATCCAAAACATCCAAATCACATCAAAAACCCTAAAAAGTTCAAAACATCAAAAAACCAAAAAAAGCAGTACCCTTGTTGAACTACATTGTGTTTGACCTTGAATGTAGGCAAGGTGATCATTTATGTGCCCCTAAGACACCCTAGGTCAGTCCTTTAGGAGTCCATCATAATAAACTGACATCATTTCCAACTATTCATATCTCGTTGTTAATAAGTTGTGTCAGTCGAACTACGTGGTCTCTGCATGTATAATGTAGGCAAGGCTTATCTTTGATCAACCCCCGAGACCCCTAGGATAGGTCTTTAGGTTAGGTTCTTGGTTGAAATTCTCAAAAATCCCAAAACGTCCAAATATCAAAAAAGCCCTAAAAATTCAAAATCTTGGAAATCCCAAAACATCCAAATATTTAGAAAACACAAAAACATTTGAAAAATGAAAATCCAAAAACATTAGAAAACATTCAAAAAACCAAAAATAGCCTCAAAAATCTTGGAAAACCTAAACAACCTCAAATAACTTGAAAACCAAAACATTCACATAAAATTCTGAAAACATCAAAAACAATGTCAAAACATCTCAAAATACCAAAAATAATGAAATGTTACAAAAAATCCAAAACCACCCATCCCATCTCATTTTCACCCACAATAAACCTTCACGCATGATAAATCGATCGTCACCTTCAACCTTTGGCAAAACAAATAGAAAACAAGTGTCGCAAGTCATAAAGTGAGAACTTAATTGTCAAAATCTAAAGTCTAGATCATAGGTAAATGCATCAGTGAAGTTTGTATTAACAACTTATCATAAAGCTCATGATCATCCCAACATCAAACAACCATCTGATCAACATTTCCTAGGATGTATCCTTCCTGTGATGGACATCAGTATCAGATATCAACTTAGCTAAATTAATATGGCAAGAGATATAGATAACATTGATTGTTTCTCTTTGATCTTTTCTTGTGATTTATCTTAATGACCCATTCTGAGGACCTCTCGATGATTTCTATCAAAATGATTTAGAGAGAAAGGAATGAGGCATCGATCATTAGCTTCTTTTTTTTGTGCTTGTGGGTACTCTTGTAAAATAATCTTGGCACATACTTGCTTATTTGTGTGTAGGAAGGTCGTTTAGGGTATGTTGTTGACTATTGTGTATGCTTTGGTCCAATATATTTTAAGCTTCTAACTTGCATTCCCACGAGATTTCTGTATGTCAAGATGTGAACAAGAACTATCTTGTCTTTTTCTAGCGTCAAAGTCCATTACACTAGATACAACATCGTCCTAGTTATCAATACCTTGCTGCATCGTGTCTATGTGTTATATCAAACAATAAGGAACGATGGAAAATCCAAATCCTGAAATGTGAGCAACTCATCATCCTGCATTCATCTCATTATGCATTTCTCGTCACCATCTCTAAGAAAGTCTTGATGGATCATAGACTTGTTGGATCTTTTGAAGCAATCATCAAAATCAATGGTCATTCATTCTTTATTCTTCTATCTTCTATCTACGCTAACCTGGTATCATGACATTCAATAGAAATATGATCAAATGCATCCATCCCACATCCACAAATCATCAGCATACATGCATCTCATAATCATAGCATAATCATAAAACATCCATCAGCATAATCATTGCATATCACATCAAATATTCTACATTATCATTTGAGTTGTGATGAATAATATTGATTTGTTATTCTAAGCATCTTAAATTATTGCATCACATATTATACACTTGCATTGCATTTTCATATCATAAGCATTTACATTATTTATCCATATATCCATATGTATACATGATCATGTCATAAAATTGCATAGAAAATACACAAAAAGAAATGCATCCATAACATTTGCATACATAATCATAGCATAACATTTACATCGCATATCATTCATTCCATAGCATATCGTGAAAAGATATTGAAAAAGAGTACAACATTGCATCCATCTGTAGCATTACATCGCATATCACATAAGCATAAGTAAAATGCATCCATACATGATCAAATATAAGCATCTCATATCATATGCATCCATACAATCATAGCGTGAAATAAGATGAACACATCACATAGAATTTGTATTTGTATATGTGATATAAGAGGGATTCGCTACACACGGGTCTCTCCTTTCTCGAGAGATCACTAGGGAACAAACTGCCCTTATACACCTCATAATAACGGATTAGCAGAGTGATAAGAAGCTAATATTTAGTTATGCTTCAGGAAAAACCACTTAGAGACCCTAAGAGAGCAAAACCAAGATATTTTTGTCCCAGAAGAGGGAGCTCTCAGCCAAAATACATTAGCATAGTTTCAGGACGCCAGTGCGTTGCACTGTCAACTAAAGGACACGTTGGCATCCTAAGCAACAAAGAACTTAGGAACTCAAACGGATAGAAACAAGCTTTGCTGCTAAGCTCAGGCCTAAGGTGCATTAAACGATAGAACTAGTCAGAAAATCAGAAATCAAAATGAATTCAAGGATGCTTGGAGAAAGCTTACCTTTCTCTATACATCTGAATCTTTACTCCAAGCTCCCTTTTCATGACCTACAAACAAAAGAATGAGAGGAAAATTGCTAGGTGGTTGTATAGTGGCCTGCCTCAGTCAGACCCTCATTTTGGTGTTCCCATCTCCATGGATAGCCAAGATGGAAAGGAATGTAAATAAAGTAAGCAAAGTGTGTGTTGAAAGAAAAACCCGCTCAGGAGTAGAACCTGCACCACAAGAAGTGTGTGGTGAAAGAAAAACCCGCTCGGGAGTAGAACCCGCACCACAAGATAGTAAATGAACAAGTATGAAGGGAAAGTGAAAGAGAGAGAAAGAGCATTACCCACGGGCCTAGACCCTCTCTAGAGCATACAGACACACCGTTGAGTGCTAGCTTGAGAGTTGTTGCTGCTACTGCTAGGAGGACCTCAGTATGACATGGCTTCACTTGTGAGAGCACTGCTATCAAAGGTGAAGAGAACTCTAAATTGGAGCAAGTGATAAGAAATCTTGAGTGATGTCTTCCAACCCTCAAATGAGAGCCAAAAAGGTGTTTTTAATGCCTACAAGGGCAGCAAAGAGCCATTACTTTTAGAATGTAACTGCTAGGACACGTGTCTCAAGGGTCAGTATTCCAGATTCCATGTTTCGAACTCAAGAAACTACCAGGACACTAGCGCACCGCACAAACATTTGTGCACCACGTGTTCATCTAAAGCCTAGATTCTCGGGAAGTGTGTCACCAGGATTCTATCGCTTAGCCACAAGTCCACATGGAGTCAGAATTGCGAAATTCCAACCCATGGAATTTTGTCATTAATGTTCCAAGGCATCATAAATGGTAGGTAAAAATGCCAAAATGTGAAATTGCCCCTAGGTGCAATTTTACGACATTACATTTTTCCCCCACTTTAGTGAGCTCGATTTTGAAAAAATTATCCTCACTAAAGTAGGAAAAAAAAATTTCATTCAAATTTTAACTTCTATAGATTTGTGTGCCAATAGAGAGACCATAGCGGCCACCAGAGTCGAGCTCACTGATATTGAAGGTGCCCATAGCATCCAAGCTCAAAAAACATCATAATGGTCGTGAAAAATTGTTCAAAGCATTAACCTACAAAACTCAAATTTTTCGTCAACTTCGAAAAATTAAAAGAAAGCTACCACGAAGAGAGGAATGATCAAGAAAAAAATTTGTTGATTTGGAAGAAAAACATAATCAAGAGATGACCTTATGCCCCCTCCTAAGTTTTCCCCCAACTTGGTGGGGAAAATTCAGGAGAAACTGGGGAGCCACAAGCTCTAGGAAAAATTGGCCCCGAGGGACCTATATTGATAGCAATGCAAGACCACAAAACTCTCCACCAAAACTCAACTTGACAAGAACACAACCAAACCTTATTGTCCTTGCAACTAGGACTCACTTTTCCTTCACAAAATCCTTGTTTCAACACAACAAAATAGCGAATATGGCACAAAACCTCTTGTTGATTCCTCTAAACACTTTGAACAACATCAAATGATAAACTAAATCCCAATTCCCAACTTAAACTACTCAAACTTGTGAACTCTCAAAGTAGACTGACCCAACATCAACTAGGCCCAATTTAGGCCACATAAACAAACAAATCCAAATTCCAAACCCATTTTCCTTTGTGGATGCCACAAACATGTCCAATAACACTTGCATAAACTAGTTAAAACAATTCCCATACCTTTTTCATGACATTTTATCAAGCTCCAATCCTAAACCTTTATTTTTTACCTCAAAATAGGACTGTTTCCAAACTATCTTAATAGGATAGTCAATAAAACAATGGTGTCAACTAATCAATACACAAAATCCTATTAGATAAGGATTCAAATACACCTTCGAAAACCTTTAAAACAAAGACAACCAAGAAAATCCCACACACTATCATCAAAACCCTTAAAAACACCACTGTACTCTGACTTTTCTAGATTTTTCACAATTTATTAGACCTAGGGATTTGTGGAATCTGCCCCAAACCTTATTCTCATGCTCTACAACTTTGAGGTCCTTTAAAATACATTTCAAACTACCTTATCACCAATTTTCAAGAGATTTCAATGGTTGGAATTTGAAAATTGCAATTTTAATTCCTCACTTACTACCCTAGAACAGGGTTTTTACCTGCCTGTAGAAATTTGCACATAACTTTCACAATACTCAATGGATTTGAATGAAATAAATTGAAAAATAAACTATATTCATAGGGATATCAACTAAAATGGAGGAGGAGAGGAATCATGCACAAAATATGGTCATACAATGGCCTGAGATCATGAAAACACAAAAAATAGGGTATTTCATTGATTCCTTCACTCTTACATCATCCCCAAACCTTCCTCGAAGATTGTGAGGCTCAAAAATTCCTTTTTAAATAAAAACAAACCTCTCAAACTAACTCCTTAACTACTTGAATATTCACCTTCCACCTTTTTGCAATATGTTGCAATTTTACAATATTGACATGATAACAATTAGTCAATTTTTTGCAACCTTTACATTACATATCCAGTGACCCCAAACTAATAAACTATGACCTAAAACAAACTCAAAATGATCAAATTGACCTTATTACAACACTAAGACATCATATTTACACCAAAAAATTGAAGTTTCCTGATGGAGGCATGATCTTGCAAGGGAGCACCTGCACCATATATATACCTAGGTGGGCCCCTAGAAGGGTCATTTTCACTATTCACTGTGAGCAAATTGTAGACTTTTTTGAGAGAAAATTCAGCAAAATGTCAAGCAGGAGGGAGTACGAGGTGTCGATTTTGGAGCAGCTACGCCAGGGCATCATCGAGGACCACAAGGTGGACCAAGTAGGTCTCTAAGCTCCCTTTTTTGTGATTTTTAGCATATTTTTCGTCGGCGAGGTGGCCAGGCGTCTTATTTCTGCACCTGCATCCAACATCCGCGTTGTTGTCTGCAATGAGCATTGGGGTCCCGACTCCGTGTTGTCATCTCAAAGATGCATTGTCATCTTCAAGGTACCATGGAAGTTGGGAGACACATGCACAGTGCGCAGACGTCTATGCAGTGTGAATATGTCTTATTTAATTTTTGTTTTCATGCAAGATTTCAATGTTCTGACTCAAATTTTCTTACTTCTTGCAAGAATACCCAGATATTTAGGAGCATGCAGTAGGGAAAGCATTCTAACTCATTCATGAGTAGAGGGACTGTCTATCAGAGGATGAGGTCACACATCTATAGCAGGTCAGTCTCTGGCATGTGTTTACTATGCCAAAGATGAGGTATCACAAGAGGATGTTGACAACCCTTATGGAGTGGTGGGAAGCCACCACGTCATCTTTCCAGCTACCTTATGGAGAGATGACCATCACACTCAAGGATGTCTATCGAATCCTTGGGCTACCCATCCGTGGATGGTGGGTGGCTCTTGACGATACACGATCGACGCAAGAGTAGAGGAAGAGCATCCTCTACTACATAGGGAGGACTAATGACAGTGATGACATGGGTCATATCTACATGCACTGGTATGATCATGTGAGGACCACTACACCATTGCTCTGCCAAGTCATGGTTGTGACCATTGCCTTCCAGATCATTATTGACAGGCGAGGCTCGCACCTACACGGGGGCCTCGTCCACACTATCAGAGAGATGGTAGAGCATAGGACTATATTTTCCTAGGGGTGCAACATGCTAGCGTACCTCTACTAGGAGCTAAGCCAATACGTGCATTATGAGTACCATAGCCTTACAACATGCACACTTTTGTAGGTGTCGACCTTCGCCCACATCATGTGTACCCAACCAGTCAATTTTCCCCAGCGATAGTCATATCACATTCCCAAGGCCCACTGGTATGACATAACAGGCCAGTGGAGATTCATAGACTTACTATTTTGGTGCTTACAGTTTGACACTCTCATTGCGGATAGGGTTCGATGGAGACCCTGCCGATTTTTTAGATGGGTGGACGACAGCAGGTACTTGAGGAACCTGCAGTAGGACCATTTTTTGATCAGTCGAAGAGATTATATTATAGTACCCTACTACTGGAGTTGGGTCATGTGATAGCATGGACGATCTCATATGATTCCAACAGATGTGCCCACCTATACTAGGGCCTACAAGAGTGTGGTGAGGGTTGGGGATTGACCTCGCCCTACCATTACTGATATTGTCTCTTAGATGATGATGAGTCTAAACATGATAAGCCTCCTTTAGTGGCGATGGATAATGTCAGAGTTGCTAAGGATTTTGCATGGTGTTGGGAGAGCCATTGTATTGCTCCTGTGTTCAATGAGGGTTCCCTAAGAGGGGATCCTAGTCCATAGGGGGACTTTCCACCACAAAAGGAGGCAGCACTACCTAGGCCAAGGCAGTAGAGGAGGTCGGATCCCCCATCAGCTACCCCCGTCTCTTCAGCACCACCAGCTTCCACTATAGTTGCGACAACTCTTGGATCACCGGGAGTGACCACTGATGCTAGTGGTGCAGGTCCAAACACTGACCCTCACCCCGACCCAACATGGCAGCCAGGGGAGGACCTAGGTATATGGGATATGTTGTCTACGTTTCTATGCTTTCAATTTTCCGTTTATGATATATGTATATACATGCCATATGATACTGATACATCTTTCTTTCTTTGTGGTTGTAGAGGATGCACAGGGATGGGTTGGGCTTATAGCTTAGTGTATTTCAGAGGTTGCCCCTGACATGTCGATCCAGGGATCACATCTGTGGGAGGACATGCCCCCAGTTTCTAGCCAGTTGTGTGCCTAAAGACTGCTTACGCGGAGTGAGGCATGGAGGTTGTTCAGCTTACTATGGAGCTGATGACTATTCAAGGATAGCACAATCAGTTGTCAATGGAGCTACAGACGACACTCGCTAAGAGAGACATGATCGTGAGGAGGGCTAATGTTGCTAAGTAGGCATGTGACACCCTCCAAAGCCATCTTGATGACCTCGATGGGAAGCCGATAGCTTTGATCCCAACCGATGTTCAATGACTGCAGGACGAGTTGAGGCAAGCAAAGTTGACCATCTCTTCTTTACAGGGAGAGATCAAAGGGATGCAAGTAGCTTTGTCTATATCATGCTTATATCATTCATGCTTTGTGACCACTATTTAGCCCCTCCTGAGGGTTCCATATCATCCCTCGGAGCAAGAGGGCTCTGGGAGCCATGGACCACAGTGATTAGAGGCTCATCATTAGTTTTATATATCATTTTTGTAATGAGATACATACATATATACTTGTAGATCTTTTGTATAGACAAATATTCAGTAGCCACTCATTTTTTATAGTAGTGGCCTGATACATGTACATGACTTTCATTTGGATATGTACTTTACTTTTCATGTATGTTTATGCTATGGATGTTATATGCTCATATGGATGTATACTTACATTAGATGCTAAGATGATTTAATAAACACACATGGTTGTATGTTTTTAAATACAGTGATGATCTAATCATCTTTAAAAGATGTAATGTAGTGCATGGACACACACACACACACGTGGTCATATCATAACAAAAAAAATCCATAATGTGTTGATGAATAATGTCAACACATGTAGTGTTATTTCCCTTTTATAGAGAAAACACCACACAGATGACACACAAAACACTACACATAGTATCAGCAAAGATGCATTGCATTAACGGGCTCTTTTAAAGGCGTTCCATCCATAGATGATAATCCATAGGCACGTGAACCATATACAGAGATCACAATGTAAGGGCCTAACCAATTGGGACTAAACTTTCCTCTCTAATCAAGTGGCACATTTACATTTCTCTGGTTTTCACAGAGAACCAGATCTCATATTTTAAAAGTCCTAGGAAGCACACTCTGATTATATTGTCTGGATGACCACCATTGATAAGCTTTAAGATGTTCGAGGGCCCATAGATGGCACTCATCAAGCATCTCCAGCTAATGCAAACGTTTAACTCGATAGGTTTCATCATCAATTAACCTTTTTAGGAAAACTCGCAAGGACGGAATTTCCAGCTCTAAAGGCATAATAGCTTTGGCACCATACACGAGGTTGTACGACATCATTCCTATAGTTGTATGAACACTCATGTGATAGGACCACAAAGCATACATTAATTGAATATACTAATCCTTACCATGCTTATTATCTGTTTTATAGAGAATAATCTCAAGAGTTTTGTTACAAGCTTATGCTTGACCATTGGATTGTGGATAGTACGGTGTGGAAAACGTGTGTTGAATATGAAATTTCTTGAGGAATTGCTTGATTTCCTTGTTCTTGAATGGTGTACCATTGTTAGAAAAAAGCATAGCGGGCAATCCAAACCAAGAAATGGTGTTGTTCATGAGGAAACTATAGATAGCTTCAGCGTCCATGGATTAGAGGGGAATAGCTTCAACCCATTTCATGAAGTAATTTGTAGCGATAATGATGAAGGTATGTCCCTTGGAAGAAGAAGGTGATATTTTTCCAATAATATCCAATCCCCATTTTGCAAACGGTCAGGGAGAAGTTTGATTTTATAACTCTTGGGCAGGTGAATGGGTAAGGCGACTGTTTTGTTGACATTGATGGCACTTCTTAACAAAATCGAAGGAATCTTGTTCCATCACTTGCCAATAGTACCCCATGTGTATCAGTCTTCTTTCCAAGGATCTACCACCAAAGTTTCGACCCCTGGAGCCCGAATGGGATTCCTTAAGGGCAAGGGGTATTTCCACTTTAGTGAGACACTTGAGAAGCAAGCCATTGTAGGATTTTTGATAAAGGACATCAGATAGAATAACGTAACATTCTGAAAGCTTTCTTATACGAGTGCGATCATTCTTTGTCACATCATCAGGAAAGTTTATAGTCTTTAGGTAGTTATAGATATTAGAAAACCATTCCCTGGAGTCCACATGGGAACACACAAGGGACTCGACTCTGGGTTGGTTGGGAACCGTAGGTGTTCACAGGACTTGAACCATGAAGTGGTATTCTTTCTTATCCTCTTCTAAAGGTACCAAGGAAGTAGTGCTTGCCATGGCATCAACATGTCTATTTTCTCTCCTAGGGACATTGTCTATTGTGAAAGAGGAGAACTGTTTAAGAAAGGAGAAGGCAAGGTCTCGATATTGGGACAACTTACTTTGCTTGGCTTGATAGGTTCCCATTATCTAGTTCACAATAAGTTTAGAATCACCTAGAATATGAAGACATTTTACTCCTAGCACAGTTGTGGCGCGTAAGCCAGCAATAAGGGCTTCATACTCGGTGATGTTATTGGTGAAAGGAAAATCTAGTTGAAAGGATAAAGGAACTAGTTTACCTTTGAGGGATATCAAAACCATGCCAGGTCCAGAACCAGTTTGACACCTCGATCCATCAAAGTACATCTTCCATTCGAGGTCATGATCAATTACAAAAATATTTTCATCAGGAAACAAATCCAACCCTGGAAAGGAGCAAGATGAGGGAGCGGCTTCCAGCTGATCCACAACCACTTGACCCTTTATTGACTTCTAAGTAACAAACTTTATGTTGAACTCAGAAAGCAACATAACCCATTTCACTAATCTTCCAACTAGGTCAGCACTAGAGAACAGATGTTTTAAAAGATCAATTTTTACTATGACATACATTTCATCATGGAGAAGATAGTGTCTCAACTTCTATGTAGCAAAGATGAGAGTGATGCATTGCTTCTCCATGGAGGAATAATGGGTTTCGTAGTCAACTAGAACGCGACTAATGTAATAGACCACTCTCTCCTTCCCTGTGTCATTATATTGAGCTAAAAGAACTGCCAAAGCATATGGTGATGCGGCAAGGTAAAGCAGAAAGGGTTTTTCTTGCATAGCCGACATCAATACGGGAGGATTGGCCAAACAGGTTTTGATTGATGCAAAGGATTTTTGACACTCTTCATCCCATACAAAGCTAACATCCTTTTTCAATAAATGAGTGAAAGGAAGGGTACAATCAGCCAATTGTGCTATAAATCTACAAATTTCCTAAATCTTCCCCTGTAGACTCTACAACTTAGTGATATTCCTTGGTGGAGGCATGTTAACAATGGTGTCAATCTTATTTGTGTCACCCTCGATTCCACGGTGAGAAACTATAAACCCCAAAAGCTTGTTGGCGTCAACGCCGAAGACACACTTATGAGGATTTAGTCTCATCTTATAGAGTCGAAGCCTTTCAAAGATAAGATGAAGGTTCTTCACATGATATTGATGGGTTATCGATTTCGCCAATATTTCATCAACATAATATTCTAAGATCTTGTGGATAAAATCGTGAAATATCAGGGTCACCACCCATTGGTAACTTGCTCATGCATCCTGTATTCCAAAGGGCATGACCACATAAAAAAAAGTAGCCCATGGGGTAGTGAAGGTTGTCTTGTACTAATCATCTAGGTTAATGTGGATTTGATTGTAACCCAAGAAGCCATCCATGAAAGATAGTAATGCATGGCCTACAGTCGAGTCAACAATCATATCTACATTAAGCAATGGAAAGTCATCCTTAAGAGAAACCTTATTAAGATCACGAAAGTCAATATATATATGAATACGGCCATCAAGCTTACTAACGACAACAATATTCAAAATCTAGGGGGAATAGTCAATCAGATGGATAAAGCCTTGTTTCAACAGTTTCTCTATCTCAGTTTTGACCATCAATGCCACCTTGGAATTTATCTTTCGGATTGTTTAACAGGCTTGGCATCAGGACATAAGATGATATTGTGAACCACTATAGATTCATCAATACCAAGCATATCCTCGTATTTCCAAGTGAAGATATCAAGATGAGAATGCAAGAGATTGGAGTGTTCATCTGCTTCTTCCGAAGAGAGACATTTTTCAATCTTGATCACTTTTTCTGAGGATTTAGGATCCATAGAAACTTCAACAGTATCTCCTTGGAGAAGGGAACTATGGTCTTCAAGATGGGATAGTATGACATCATTATCGACATTAGATAGAGGGTCTTCCGTACGCTTCACTATGCAAGCGATACGAGAACCGTTTCTTGTGATGATAAGGAGGCAATGGGGAATAAGCACCAAGAAATTCCTCTAGTGCTTCATCCAAAGAGAAGACATTGAGAGGGACCTTCTCAGCCTACCCCCTTTCCTCTATTAACTCAGGATGAACTAGGCTCAGCGACTCGGCTGAAATCATCTTAACATTCCACCAAGGATTTTTCTTGGATTGTTCTATAGAGCATCCCAAACCTAGATAGTTTTGTCATGGATTGAATTGGATAAGGACCTAAATTCCTTATTCGACATGCCCTAGGCCTTTTTTCCCATAGCCATATTGATAAGTGAGCTCATATCCAAACTTGTAACGAGTTTGCAAAACTTCAGGAGGCGGCAGTTCCACATAGAGTGCTTCATTCCACTAATGGATGTCAAATGTCTCTACGGGAGTACTCCCGCCTTCCTTACCCGATTCACAAACGTTAATTTCTTTTATAGGAGGGGGATTACTCTCCTCAGCATAGGAAGGAGTGATCTCCTGAACAAGATCACACTTCTCCTCCTTTGTGGGAGTATCGTCCACCTTTGTGTCAAGGGTACCTGGAAGGTCTATGCAAGAGGGGTTTTCCATTTTATTCTGCAACGAAGAATTCGAAGAAATTCAAGGAGCCCCAATCATCACCAAGGAAAGTATTAGTTTGAGAAGCAGATGAAGGAGACTTGGATTTTATTTGAGAGTTGAACTAATGTCAACGAGGGTACACCTAATACCGATATTGTTAACATTAATTATAATCATTAAGGGATTTGCTTGCTTTTGCACATCTGAAGGAAGGAGTTCTTGTAGGTGGAACTTGATATTCGACAAATCCACATGAATATGAGCCAATAGTGCATTAACATTCATAGGCCTGGCGGAGGCAGGCAAGAGAATCTTTTGTAAAGCTTCTTGAAGCATCTCCTGATAAACCAGAGTGGTCTGGAGCAAGTCCCAAAGTGAGATCTTAGCAAGAGTAACACGAAGTTGCTCGACAAGATCATAATCATTTGGTGCTTTGATCACAGGTTTAGGTGTTGAAGGAAGGTTTGTTGAGAGGGTGGTAGAGTAGGCTCAAACGATTGTGATGTAGGAACAGAAGGTTGTTGATTCAGGTTTTGTTTATTACTCCTTGTAGGATATGTGTGCCCAACAACATTATAAGATGTAGAGTTTGTAGCTTTCACGAACCTTGAATATAGGTCTAATGAATCACTATGACATGAAATCCCATAGATAGAAGAGTCATTTGGGGTCATGTAAATGACAGATTTCTTAGGGCTCGACGGAGCCACAGAGACTACCACCACATTTACTAACTCCTCGTCCTGTCGAGAAGAATTTTTTTTCTCAAGATTTATGGATAGGGGAGAGCACATCTAAGAAGTCATCTAGAGTTTCTTCCAACATATCAAAATCTTCCTTAGAATAGTGATTATCACAAACGTGCAACATCACGAAGAAAGATTTGACATTCATGTCGGGTTCCCCAAAATGTGATATGAGAGGGATTCACTGCACACGGGTCTCTCCTTTCTCGAGAGATCGCCAGGGAACAAACTTCCCTTATACACCTCAGAATAACAGAAATTAGCAAGTGAGAAGAAGCTAATATTCAATTATGCTTTGGGAAAAACCACTTAGAGACCCTAAGAGAGAAAAACCAAGAGATTTATGTCCCAGAAGAGGGAGCTCTCAGCCAAAAGACGTCAGCACAGTTTTAGGATGCTAGCATGGTGCGTTGTCATCTAAAGGATGTGTTGGCGTCCTAAGCAACAGAGAACTCAAGAACTCAAATGGACAGAAACAAGATTTGCTGCTAAGCTCAGACCTAAGGTGCACTAAACAATATAACTAGTTAGAAAATCAAAAATTGAAATGAACGCAACCTGATGCTTGAAGAAGGCTTACCTTTCTCTATATGTTTGAATCTTCACTCCAAGCTCCCTTTTTGTGATCTACACACAAAAGAACGAGAGGAAAATTGTTGGGTGGTTGTATTGGGGCTTGCCTCAATCAGACCCCCGTTTTGGTGTTCCCACCTCCACGGACAACCAAGATGGAAAGGAATGTAAATAAAGTAAGCAAAGCATGTGGTGAAAGAAAAACCCACTCAAGAGTAGAACTTGCACCACAAGAAGCATGTGGTTAAAGCAAAACCTGCTCAGGAGTAGAACCCGCACCATAAGATAGTAAATGAACAAGTATGAAGGGAAAGAGAGAGAGAGAGAGAGAGAGAGTGTGTGTTATCCATGGGCCTAGACCCTCTCCGAAGCACACGAGCGCACCTTTGAGTGCTAGCTTGAGAGCTGCTACTGCTGCTAGGAAGACCTCAGTTTGGCATGGCTTCACTTGTGAGAGCACTGCTATCAAAGGTGAAGAGAACTCTGAATTGGAGCAAGTGATAAGAAAGCTTGAGTGATGTCTTCCAACCCTCAAATGAGAGCCAAAAAGGGGTTTTTTAATGCTTGTAAGGGTGGAAAAGAATCGTTACTTCCAGAATGTAACCGCTAGGACACGTGTCTCAAGGGTTAGTATTCTAGATTCCACATTTTGACACTAGCACACCGCGCAGACATCTACGCGTTGTGTGTTCATCCAAAGCCTAGGAAGTGTGTCACCAGGCTTCTGTCACTCAGCCACAAGTCCACATGGAGTCAGAATCATGAAATTCTAACACATGGAATTTTTTCATTAATGTTCTAGGGTGTCATAAATGCTAGGAAAAAATGCAAAAATGTGGAATTGCCCCTAGGTGTAATTCTACGACATTACAGTATCTTATATATATATCAAAAATGAATGTCATAGTACAAAATCTAGATCAGTGTATGTATATCGATCATAAATACAATATCCATGAGGCTATCAAAAAGAAGCCCATGAATGTATATCTGTGTCAAAGAATGGGGTAACAAAATCAAAAAGTGTTTATGTACTAGAAGCTAGCCCTGATGGCTACTCCCCTCTCCAGCCTGCCTCTCTAGCTGCTCCTCAGCTTTGGGTCGTGCATCTCTCCTCTGTGAAAATCAGGCTATCTGAGTGCCTACGGGACGTCACAATGATAATGCATCCTATAGTAGGTTGCCTCTATCATAGCCTCTTTGTACAATCTTGTGGAGAATGTCTTGCCTTGGCTACCTACCGTCATAGCCTCTATTTGGTGTCCTTGACCAATCTCCTGGTCTCTCTCTGTGATCACAACCTGTAACTGTTGTTGAGCATGGTCCCTCTCCGTTGTAATGGCCACCACCTGTTGTCTAGCCTGGTCCTACTCAATAGTAATAGCCAAAATTTATTAGTGAGACTGATCCTGCTCACCTATCAAAATTTGCACCTATTGTTGCAGCTATTGTATCTAAGCCTCTGGCATCTAGTGGTGATGGCGGCATTGCCTACTATTGTCCTACCTACTACTATACACGTTGTTGTTGAACTACAGGCTACTAGGGAGATTATTGACCAACTAGTGGAGCCCCTAGAACCTGGCCATCCTAGCCACCCTATCCCCATCCTCTACCCCTAACTCCTCTCCATTTGGGTCTCCCTCATAGAGGAGCACCGACTAGATCTATCAGTCTCTGAGGAGGTGTGAACCATGCATCATAAGCAGACGTATTTTGCACTATTGCCTAACCCTGGTCATAGGCCCATGGCTGAGCCACCAACTGTCTGAAACTCTCCACCACCTCCAGAGCTAGAATAGTAGGTCCCCATGTGGGAACCTCATGAGTAGACCTAGCAAAAATGACATTTGGCCTATCCTGGTGCTCATCGAACTGTCAAGCCACCCTATTTGGAAAATATCTCTTGATGATAGTATGCTCACGACCCTGCATATATCAGGTCTGTCTCACAAAGAATAACTACTAAGCATCGTCATACCATCTTGGCATCTATAACCAGGGACACCATCGGAAAACTTTAATATCATCCAAAACCTGTTGCCAGTATGGGAGCCCAATCTATCTAGTGTGTCACAAAGTAATGGCACCTCGGTATCACCAAATCATGGGATCATCTGGCTCGACGTTTTCCATCTGTATAATCAGTCAAAGCACGATGATATGCTCCCACACCCAAATATGTAGCAGGGTCACCCCTATACTAATCGCTCTCTCGTCGCAATAAACAAAGTCATGCATGGCATGATATAATGAGGCTAGCATCACTGACCCCCATGCGAATAAAGTCCTCCTATGAAGCATCCAGTGCCATGCCAATCCCCATCTTGGGGTGAACTCGCTACTCCGTTGGTCCAGAGCAACCAAACCTGAAATGATGGCTGCAATGATCAATCGGAAGGTGGGCACATGACCTCTATACATCTCGAGGTCAATTTGTGTTGTAACAAGAGCAATGTTCTCCAACTCCATCACCTCGTGGCAAGCATCAAACCCGACGTCAACATCATAAATCACATGATTGCCATGTATCGGTAAACACAAAATATGCCATACATCCTCTAAGATAACTATCATCTCACCTGTTGGAAGGTGAAATGACGAAGTCTCACTGTGCCACCTCTCGCACAGAACATTCATCATGGCTAAATTAGTTTGGATGAAGGGAACATATACAACGTACCAAAGGTCAATCTCTCCCAGGTGCTCCTAGCGTAACTCTGACAAATCGCCCAGTCTCTCAAAAATTGTGGGCATGTGCTCGCACAACATAAGTGGTGGAATGACTTCCTTCACCCACAAAGCACACGACGTCAAAAAGTGGAAGAAATTTGACTCAATTTGGAATTTTTAGCTCAAGAATCACAATAGCATCGCTATATTTAAATTTCAAATTGTGATGCTCGAATGCATTTCAAATTGCAAATCGCAAAGTGTGTCGCCAAACACATGGGTGCCACGATTTAAACTTTGGAAACCCTAACCCAAATTTCTAAATCGGCAAGTGCATCGCTATACACACATGCGTTGCAATTTAAAATTAGAAACCCTAATTTTAAATCTTGAAGTGTGTCACCATATACACATGCATCGCTATAAATTGTCTTAGCATTGTCGAAATTCAAATGGGCATCACTATATAGCAATGTTGTTGCAAAAGTTTAAAAATCAAAGCACAATAAATGCATCAAAAAGTCAAATTTCAAATCAAGTTTTGAGTTACATACCGATGGTCCTAAGCCTAGAATTTGTTGATACTCTCAAGCTTGGTCAGAAATGTGTCGTGGGAGCTATCGTTGCACCATTTCATCAGAGGGTTAGAGCTCAAATCGTAGGAATTCCTTAAGGTGTGAATGCACAAATGAATTGTAAGTGACCCTTCTTAGCTTATTTATGCTAGAAAATTAGGGTTTTTTCCCTAATTTTGTCTTCAAGCCAGGGTTTATCATTATTTTCACCAATTTTTCTAATCAAAACCTAATTTTGCATTTTTTTTGTGTTTTTGGCATAATTCTTGCATCTTGGAGCCTTTCTGGGCCCTTGGGGCAGCTTTTAACCTTTTATCGAGAAATCAACCCAAAATTTAAATTTTTTGCCTGTGTTCTTGAGGGGGCAGGGAATTAGCTTAATCCTTCAGCAATAGGGCATCTAAAAAATTTAAAAAAATAGAATTTTTTTATTTTTTTATTTAAGCAGCAACTTTAATCTGAAGGGCATCAATCTTTGAACTAAAGCAATAGGTACCTCGCTTCAAAGAGGAGCAAAATGTAGACACTGAAAAATGTCTGAATGATATTATACACTCGAAACGGATAACTAACATCATTTCATCTTCAAACCCATCCTCTTTTTTCTTAATTAATTGAATTAGTCTGGCTAATTAATTAATTGCATCATTTTCATCCATTAACCTAATTCATCAAATTGGGTTAATTCACTCCCCCTTCACACTAATATTTCATCTCATTAAATTAAATAAACCAAAGTATTTAATTTAAATTCCTAAGTCATCTTATTTAATTAAATTAAGTTATTTAATTTAATGAATATCAATTTAATTCTTCAATCCCCTAATTGCATGATTAAACCTTGTTTAATTAGCAATTAATCTAATTTTTCTCTAAAAAGGGAATATTCCTTATCCTTTTTTGCATAATTAAAAAATTATTTTAATTTGCAAAATATCTTTTATCCTCACCCATGAGAATATTCCAAAGAATATTCTCTCTCCTTCAATCATCTCACTTGGCTTCTTGAACAAGCTAAACCTTTAACCTCTTGAGCAAGTCACCTTTGACCTATGTGTGCAAGTCAAAAGTGTGTTTGTTTCAAACAAATGTGAACCCTTGATTTATTTTCATCTTGTAAACTCTCATCCATCTTAGTTTATTTATAAATTAGGGTTTCTATCTTTGAGTTTAGAATTAGCTTAGATTAGCTTAGCAATTACATAATTAGATCATTTTTTTGCATAAAATCATGTTAATTTAGCATAAATAAGGTTTTCATCCATTCATCACAATGGTTTCATTGATTCTCTTCCATAGAAACGATTGAAACAGGATCACTAATCATGGGATTGGGAAAGCGTTGTTGTTCCACATCAACACGACACCAAAGTGAATGAGCTAGATAATGTATTGACTAAAGAGATTGTTCCTACTCTTGAGAACTTGAGGGAGGAGCATGTGCAGTATGTGCAATGGCAAAATGGCAATGCAAAACTGAAGCAGTAGGTACTAGAATGCATGAAATAAAAAAGGAATGTGCTCTAAAAACACTTGAAAAGAAGCAAACCAAAGTGAATGAGATAGATAATGTATTGACTAAAGAGATTGTTCCCTCTCTTGAGAAGTTGAGGAAGGTATGTGTGTAGTATGTGCGATGTACAAATGGCAATGCATGATTGGATAAACTCAAGAGGTTTGTATTGCACATGAATTTGTGTAATCAAAGAAAGTGAGAGATGATGCTATAAGTGCATTTGAACAAATGAATTCAAATATTCTTGAACATAAGAATTCCATATATTACATAGAATTGGAAATAGATGAAAAGAAGGCAATATCAGATGTCAATGCAGAAAAGAGAATCAGTTGGGTGGAGACATGAAAGTATTATGCGAAAACATAGACATGTTTTGTAAACAACTTATTAAAAAGAAAAAATTGCATTCTCCAATCAGAAAGACACTCTCAAAGCTGAGAAAGAAGTGGCTACAAAGATACATAAAAGTATTAAAGACATTGAAAACTCTATCCAAGAAATGGATGGTGTTGTCCTAAGGGTTGATGAGGGAGCAATTGCTTCAAATCTCAAAGTAAAAGATATGAAAAAGAAGTTAGAAGATCGTGAAAAGGAATACTAGGGGGTGTTATTAGGAAAGAGCAATGGAGTTGAGGAAAAAAGTGTGGATGGTCAACTTGCAGATGCAAAAATAATAGTTGGAAGTGTTGAAACTGAAGCAAAACAAGTGAAGACTACAATTAACCACTTAGAAAAGGAATTAAAATATAAGAAGAAGATTTTATTGTCAAAAGAAAATGAGGTTAATTAATGTTGTTGAGAAAGAGCTACAATCTAAAAGAGAGGGAGTTGAGAAAATAAATACAACAATGGAAGGTGTTTCTTATGAAGGAGGGCACATGGAGAGATTAAAAATGAGCATTTGCAAGAATCTTAGGGCATTCAGAAGTTGAAGTCTGATATCATGCACCTCGAGGCTCAATTACTAATCATTCAACTTGCCAATAATGATCCTGTAAAGTGTATTCAAATATCAAAAGTGAAACATGATGTTACACAACTTATAAAAGTTTACATTACATGAATGGTAAATATTGAAGGTACCTTTCATTACACTCCTGTTATGTAAATAACAACAGTGTTTTAATTACATTAATACTATCTTGCAAAATTATAGGTTGGGAAACATTGGGTGTTATAAACCCTGCAACCCACATACTATTGTAAAACCCTCTACATGTAACAACCCATTTGGTTATTCACCCTCTGCTCAATTAGGTTAGAATGTATGAAATGAAAAAGGAAACAAGTGTAAAAACACTTGAAAAGAAGCATACCAAAGTGAATGAGATAGATCTAATGTATTGACTAAAGAGATTGTTCCTGCTCTTGAGAAGTTGAGGAAGGTGTGTGTGCAGTATGTAGAATGGAAAAATGGAAATACAGAAGTCGATAAACTCAACAAGTTTTGTATTGCACATGAATTTCTATAGGCAAAGAAAGTGAGAGATGATGCTATAAGTGTAGTTGACCAAATGAATTCAAAGGTTATTGAACTTAAGAATTCCATGGGACAAATACAAATGGAAATAGATGATAACGAAAAAAGCAATATCAGATGTAAGTGCAGAAAAAGAGAATCAGTTGGGTGGAGAGATGAAAGTCTTATCTGAAAAGGTAGACAAGTTTTGTAAAGAACTTGTTCAAAGAAACATCTGCATTCTTTAATCATAAAGACACTCTCAAAGCTGAGCAAAAAGTAGCTGCAAAACAACATAAAAGTATTCAAGAAATTCAAAAATCTATCCAATTCGGTATTTACATGTAGAGGGTCTTACAACAATATGTAGGTTGTAGGTTTCATAACACCCAGTATTTTCCAACATGCAATTATATATAGACATCATGATTTTAATGAAAACCTATAGTTTTGTAGACATTAAGAATGTAGTGAAGTTCACCTTCACAATTTATAGCAACTCTTAGACTAAAAATTGTATTTCAATTTCTTCATATAATTGAAAAATAAATGCAAAATATAATTGCAAGTTGGAAAACACAGTGTGGGTTGTCATTTATTTCATTTTGCATGTTTTTAAATATAAGGGATTGAGAGCATGGGGAGGAGTTGCAAGTGGGGGATACATAAAACTAACCAAATTGAGTTGAGGGGTGACAAACCAATTGGGTTGTTACATGCAGAGGGTTTTACAACACTATGTGGGTTGCAAGTTTCATAACACCCAGTGTTATCCAGTTTCATTACATTTTTACTATCTACAAAACAAAAGGTTCTCAAAACAATCACAAAACATACCAAATTGAGGTGAGGGGTGACTAATCAATTGGATTGTTACTTGTAAAGGGTTTCAAAACATAATGTGGGTTGCAAGTTTCATAACATCCAATGTTTTGCAACCTGAAATTTTACAAAATGGTATAAATGTCTTAAAAAGCTTTTGTTATTTAGATAGTACAAATGTAATGAAAGGCACCTTCAAAAATTATAACAAGTCTTAGGTAGAGTAAAAATTGCATTTCAATTTCTTCATATGATCCAAATATACATGCACAGTATAATTGTAGGTTGGAAAACACAGTGGGTGGTGAATACATGATTTATGAAACCTCCAACCCACACAATGTTGTAAAACCCTCTACACACCGAAACCAAATGAAAACCCCTTTTTGCAAGGAAAACCCTTGGAAACCATCAATGAATACTCATTCAATTCTTCACAGTCCTTAAGCAGGATGACAAAACAACATATAGTTTTGGCAGATATACATACTTGCTAACTAGCTACCCGTTCTTGTCACACACGTTTTGGTATGGAGAATGGTTTCTCTTCTTCGGCCTCTGAATGCCTGCAACTCCCTTTCGAGCTCCCCAACAACCTTCAAAATGTGAATGTCGAAAATGGCAACATTATGGGCTTTATGTAGCTTTCAAAACATATCATTTAATTACAGAAGCCACATTGTGTTTTCCAACCTGGTTATATATTATGTGTCATTTATGGTTTCTCTAAATGTTATTCCAGAACTATTTCAATTGCAGAAAATAAATGTAGGTTTAATTTCCATAGTGGGTTCAACATATATTTCATTTTGCTTTCTCAAAAAGTTATGGTGTGAACATTAAAATCACAAAATTAAAAAGTTCTCAACAAAAAATCACATTAACAACTCTGCATATCAAATGGAAACCCCCTTTCGCAAGGAAAACCCTTGGAAACCCATTAATGAATACCCCTTTAACGAATACCTGTTCAATTCTTCACAGTCCCTAGGTAGAATGGCAAAAAGCCATATATTTTTGGTAGATATACATACCTCCTAGCTAGTTGTTCGGTTTGTCACATGCATTTTTGTAGGGAAAATGGTTGCTTTGCTTCAACCTCTAAACACCCGCAACTCTCTTCTGAGCTTTCCAACAACCTCCAAAATGTGAATGTCCAAAATGGTGACGTTTTGGACTTTCTAAAATAAGAATTTTAAAACCACCCATACGACACACACCTAAAGATCCATCAATGTCGGTCTATCAATCTTTTCTCGCAATGATGCCATCGTATGAGGGATGGGATGTTATCTTATCATCTCTAAGACATATGGTTTTGTCGAAAGATTAGTTTCTCCCGATCCATAATCTTCCCTTTCACATATTACCTATAATCTTTATAAAAGTTTAATTAATTTTAAGACAAAAAAAAATCTAAACACAACTAAAATGCCATCAAATTTAAGAATTTGGAGCCATTATTAAATGGCTTGAGAAAATGCAAATGCACATTCAATATAACATTAATAATGACATGATTGAAGGGATGGCCTGTCCACTAACGAGTAGCACAGCACTCAATGAGTCAGAGGGACAGTGATCACTCCGGAACGGTGACGGACAAAATAAAATTTCGTTAAGAAACTAAAACAAGTGCTGCAACAGACAGTGTACATGCGTTGTGGAATGAATCTCTGTTATTTAATAGCTTTGCACTGCGTTGTACAGTGTACGTGCTGTAACAGACAGTAGAAGAAATAAAATCAGCAAAGAATTAGAGGGAAACATGGAGGAGTTGGTGGGGTCGGTGGCTGCTCTGTTTGTTGCAAAAAAAGCGGTTTCAGTTCTGTATCTTGGGTCCCATAGGCCAACTGGTCTTGTGGATGTAATTAAAAGCATTCATTCATTCAATCGCTCGGTACACTGAATCTTACCCATACAGATTGTGAATGAGATTGTCCAAATAGAGATTTTTAGTATTCTGGATTGAACAATTATCATACGACGCGCCACAAAGGCTAATCAATACTTTCTAGATAAGATGAACACTGTTTCTCTTCGAGATTTGCACGTCACCAACAAAGTTTCAATTATTAAATTTCTGGACTCCTTAAAGTTGTGGAGTGGGGACCAAAAATCTTGCCACGCTATCAAATTGAATACCCACTTCTTTAATAGAAACTGGCTTTTCAACCCAATTGCACCTACAAACAAGAATGATGTCTCTCTCCGGTCAGTGGAGGAAACAGTGAAACTCTTAAGATTACCTTCCTTCCTTTCTTCTACTCTTGTCAACTTAAATCTACTTACAATTTTAGATATTTCTACCAAATACTTACAATTCTACTAAACGACTAAATCAAAATACCATTGTACTATATATCAACCATCATATCACTGCAAACTATTTTGACAGCATTTGACAGAGACTGCAGCTGCACAGTGCACTGCACCTGCCTATTTAAAAATACAAAACATTGCCTTTAGATGGAATTCAGGATTGAACGGACTTCTTGTGCCATGCTGCTTTTCCTCCCTGATGTTTAAAAACTGAAAAGTAGTGACCGTGAGCAATTCTGGTCGGGACCCACTCGGCTTTTCGAGCTCAGCCTGCCTGTGACTTCCACGTTATCACCGCTGTTAAATACCCACGGCTCGCTTCTTCAATGGGCAAAAGAAAAGCTTCGTGTTCTTTTCAATGGAGAAGGTACTCCTCCCAGTAATTTCTCGACTGAGAATAATACAATATTTGTTAAGATTATAATACATAAAAAATAAAAACTAATGAGTCATATTGTATTTTTTTTATTATAGACTGGGAGGGCCAGAGTACAAAGTGCCATTGGGGCGAAGGGATAGTCTAACATATGCCACCATAAATGACACAAATAAAAACCTTCCAGGTCCACGATCGAATGCTTCGACTCTCATTACTGCTCTTGCCAAAAAAGGCCTTGATGTGACTGACCTTGTGGCTCTTTCAGGTTCTCTATAGTCCCCATTTTATCTACAAATAAATACTAGATATATTTATTATTTATGATTTTCAATTATATGAAATTTTGATGATTGTTCTAATAAATGATGTTTGCAGTAATTTCCTTTTTCATTATTTATGATTTTCAATTATATGAAATTTTGATGATTGTTCTAATAAATGATGTTTGCAGTAATTTCCTTTTTCATTATTTATGATTTTCAATTATATGAAATTTTGATGATTGTTCTAATAAATGATGTTTGCAGTAATTTCCTTTTTCATTCATTCAAGCCAAAACTTTGCTTGGTTGTTTATTAATTATGAGTCATAATTTAACTCATGGCCGTAATCATACTTTATTTGGTTGTTTATTAATTATGAGTCATAATTTAACTCATGGCCAACACTATGTAATTGTAATCATACTTTATTTGGTTGTTTATTAATTATGAGTCATAATTTAACTCATGCCCAACATTATGTAATTGTAATCATATTAAGTAGAGTTAAAGGATAGTCTAATTATATCTCAACTTTGTTTGATGATAAACTAGTTATAATTTAGAGAACAACCAATTAAAAATAAAATTTATGAAAAACTAGGTATAATTTATATTGTATAGTGTGACTACGAGAAAAAGGGATTTTGTTTCTAATGTTGGGTGAGTACAGGTGGGCACACCATAGGAATAGGACATTGTACATCATTTGAGGAACGACTATATCCTACGCAAGACAACACTCTGGACAAGACCTTCGCCAAAAACTTGAAGGCCACCTGTCCAACCACAAATGTCACTAACACCATTGTGTTAGACATTCGCACGCCCAACGTATTTGACAAGAAGTATTATGTGGACCTCATGAATCGATAGGGCCTTTTCACATCTGATCAAGATCTTTACACAAACTCCCGCACCAAACAAATTGTTATAGACTTCACCGTTAATCAAGATCTCTTCTTTCAAAAATTTGCTTTGGCCATGGCAAAAATGAGTCAGCTGGGAGTAGTGACGGGCAATAACAGGGAGGTCAAAAGCAATTGTTCCACTCTCAATCCAACTTCCACTCTAGTGAAGGATGTTATCAATTATGTGGCTTTTATTTGAAATTTGTGCTTAACCAACAACCTTTTTACAATTTTTCTCCTTTTAAAGATTGTGATGTTGTAGATAAATTGTTAACTAAGTTTTGTGGGAGAGATGTTGCTTTAAGAATAATGTAATTGTTATGAACTTTTAAGAGCAAGCTTTGTAAGAGTTTGAATATGTTTCATAATTATTCTTAATTATTATTTAATTTATAGTTAAAAGTAAAATATTTTTAGAAATATGATAAGTATATGTTATTTTTATAAATAAATGAAATGTGTAATTTTTTAATGAGATTATGTTAATGAATCTTATTTTGCTTGTAATTTGTATTATCAGGAATAAATGAATTAAGTATTATGTTGTTAATAAATCTTATTTTGCTTATTTTTATTACTAGAAATAGATGAGATTGTAATATAAATAAATGATATTTAAATGAATTAGGTATTATGTTGTTATAGAAATTGCAATATATGTTTTTATATTACAATCTATTAAAGAGTCAAGAAAATTCATCAAAGAGTTTTATATGTAATGAAAAGTTAAATTGTTTATATAGGTAAAGTTGTAGGGTAGTCTTTTAGATATTGGTAAGAAGGAGGTATTTTTTAAATTATAATATTTTTTAATTTATTTTTTATCGTTAAACATTGCTAGGGGCAGCACCCTGTATTGATTTTTTAAAAAGGAGTACAAGAGATTCATCCAAAACTTTTGGGAGGCCTTTTTTGTAATAATGACCAACCTAGAGCTCCTACCTACCCAAACCATGGAAATCAGCCAAAAAATAATAATTGAGAGGCCTTTTCTGTATTAATGGCCAACCCAAAGCTACTACCTACTTAGAGATAGAAAATACAAAAACCTATATTAACAGAAACCACACCTAGGACTGACACCAGAAAACCATGTGATACTACTATTTTAGCATTTTTTACTACAAAAAAAGGATTGTGCTAACAAATACCACACCTACGGACCAACGAACCATTCTAGCCAAGAACTGCTCAGGTTTCATCATCCTCGGACTTGCCTCTGTTCATGTACACCTTGTAGCTTGCGATCATCGGGCAGTCTGCGCCACTCTTCTGATGCGCTAGGCTTTTAGACTTTTCCTCTGGGTCCCATTGATCATTGACTACCCATTCTTCTCCTTCTCCTAGGTCCCAGTTGTCATCGTCACCTACCACTATCTCCTCCTCCAAACCCTCGTCTGCAATGTACCTCGTCGCCCACAGGGAAGATTGGTGGTCAATTTTGTTGTCCTGAGGAGAAAGAAGACATTTCTGTCCCTCTCAGCCCATAATTTGTTAAAGCCTTTTGGGTCAATGGTGTGAATAAAGGGAAACTTCATAACCTCTCGCCCTCTCATGCACAGCATGTAGTAATTCTATGACATAGGAATTTTCCTATTGTCATCCACATTATCCAGAGCTGCGTCTATGCCACCCAACCACACATGCTCAAAGACCATCTGGGTTAGTTTTTTACTTAGTGCCTTTGAAACTCCCATGTGTAGAAGGACCGCAAGAAACATTGTCAGGGTCTCCATGTTGCCTTTGGCTCTGTGATAGGCTTTCAGAAACTCTGGCGCAACCGCCTTTTTGGTTGCCTAGAGAATGAGAGGATGAGAGGATTGTAGTAGACCTTGGAGTCGCTTGTCTATTATTTCCCCTCTAAAAGCCTGCATCTGCTTATCTGTGTCCAGTGCCAATGGCGTCTCCATTCCTCACATTTCGCACCTCACCTTTTGGATGTTTTTAACTCCGCCTTGCTTTGAAATGTAATTGTGCTAAATTAAGACTATCTCTGCCTTTTGTAGACAAAGGCCATATTACCTCATGATATCTAAAATATTGATCGAGGCCTTCATTCATGCCAAATTTCCACTTCTCTTGGTGATGGTACGCATTCCCAAGGATGATTATTAATACGCCCTCTGATCTTTTGCAAGGAGATCTTCTTGCCTTGATTTTCTTTTATTTTGAGTTCTTGATACCGACCCATGTCTTGTCAAAAGTGATGCATAGAGATGGCCTTTATTGCCATGTTCTTTTTGTTCGTCGTCACTGCGGGGGCCGGTGCCGGAAAATTTCCCGATGCCTGACCACGTATTTGTCCTACCTATCAGTTTTAGAGGCCAATTTTGCTAGCTCATCTGCTCTAGTATTACCTTCCCTATAGATGTGACTAACTTTGAAGGTGGCGAACCCATCTGATAATTGCTTGATCTACTACAAAAGATGGCTTAGTTTCCAATTAAGGGTGAAGCCCTTGTGTATTGCATTAATAGTTATCTTTGAGTCTCCCTCCAAGTGGATCTAACTAGTCCCCAGTTCTCGACCTAACTGAAGACCATACACTGTTGTTCTTAATTTCGCCTCATTGTTTGTGCAAATGCCAAGAAGAATGGATCTTTCTACTAGAATCTTACCTTCAGAGTCATGTGCAATGCACCCAACCCCGCTTGGCCCAGGGTTGCCTCGAGCTACACCATCAAAGTTGATCTTTATCCACCCTACATCTGGAGTTTTCCATACTGTCTCTACTCTCAATACTCTATTGGATTGAAGGGAGCTATTCCCATTCAGATTGGGAGGTTTGAGGCCCGAGAAGTTCTTGATCATACTATCATCCCAATTTGTGAATACTTTTTGCTTGCCTTCCATGCACCAAGCATTTTCATTGACCAGTTCAACTATTTCTCTTTCAATTTTATCCCACAATTTGTCCTTGTTCAATTCCTTCCCCTTGAATATTCTCATATTTCTTTCCTTCCATAGTTCCCAAATTACTATGGACGAAGTGACTTGCCAAATACTACCAAACACTGACTTGCTTCCTTTTTGCGGCCACATCTTGAACCATGTTGAGAGATCCTCTGGCACAGGGCTTTGGAGTTTTAGTTTGGCTCTCACGGTGTTTCAACTTTCAATTGCATATGGGCAGGACAATAGAAGGTGATTTGTTGTCTCCTCATGCATTTTGCATAGGCTACACCTTCCCGGGCCTTGGATACCAAGTTTGGCTAATCTGTCTTCTGTGAGAATTCTCTTTTGAATTGCCAACCATGCAAAACCTCCAGCCTTGGGTAGGCATTTGTTTCCCCATAATAGTTTGCATGGCCAATCTTGTTAGGCTATTGCAATTTCTTTAGCCTTGTATCCTAGTTTCACCTTGTAGGTTCCGGTTATGGATCCACACCACTTGATTTGGTCCTTTTCATTGGATGGGACAAATAATCTTTCCTTGAGGATCTTTTCTAGGGCATCTTTTTGGTCCTGTGGGGCATCAAGAGGTTGAAGATCATTCCAAATCCAACTTGAGACTCCTTGATTTGAGACCATTTTTCCATAATTGGCCACCTTATTCCCCCAGAGTCTACTAGTCTCTTCTTTTATTTCCTCCAGTCCCTGACTATTTCCAATGGGTTCTTTCTCTCACCATGAGTCTTTCCAGAAAGATACACTTTTTCCATCTCAAACTTCCCAAGTGACATGGTCTGCTATTATGTCTTTGCACTCCATAATGAAATCCCATATTGTTGAGCCTCTTGGGGGGTTCAAAATAGTAAGGATTCTTGTTGGATCTTCTGAATCTAGATATTTTATTTTTATGATTCTGACCCATCTTTGGTTAACTTTGGTATGAATATCCCATACTAATTTGGCTTCCATGGCCTGATTCATGATGGGAAGTTGTCTTATCCCTGCACCTCCAACTTCTTTAAGCAAGCAAATCTTATCCCATGCTAAAAGGGGGAATTTGTTTTGTTCTCCCATGCCACTTCAAAAGAACCTTCTAAAGATTTGAGTGAGAGAATCTTCTACTACTTTGGGAAGCTTGAGGCATGACATTGAGTAAACTGGGATGGTTGATAACACTGATTTGACCATCAAGAGTCTTCCAGCTGATTTTTCCCTTCCAAGTGCTTAATTTATTCTTGCAATTGTTAATTAAGTTCTCCCAGTAGCAATTTTTGTTGATACCTGCAAAAAGGGGGATTCCCAAGTATCAACTAGGCAGAGAGGCAACTTTCAAGTTTAATATCCTTGCTATATTTCTTTGCAAGCTTGGCTAGGTGTTTAGGAAAAAAAACCTCTGATCTTCCCCAATTGATGTCCTGACCCGATGCACTGTAGTAGTGATTCAAAAAGTTTTTAATCACTCTTGCTTCCCTTCTACTTGCTTCACCCATTAGGACCATGTCGTCAGCAAATTGTAGGTGGGTTGAGGGCTCCAAACCATTGGCTACATGGATTCCTTTCCATCTACCTTCCTCTCTTAGTTTTTTGATACCCCTACCGAACACCTCTACCATAATTATGAATAGAAATGGAGAAAGGGGATCACCTTGTCTTAGCCCCCTGGAGGAAGAAAAGTATCCATTTGTTGGACCATTTACTAGGACCGAGAATTTCGGAGTTGAAATGTAGCTTCGAACCCAATTTACCCAATTTTTTGCGAACTCAAATTTTCTTTATACTTCTAGCAGAAAGCTACTGTCTACCAAGTCATAGGCTTTGAGAATGTTTAGCTTTAGAATCATAGAAGCCTCTTTATTTTTCCCGGTTGTATGAATTGTTTCATGGGCTATGATGATTCCTTCTACTATGGACCGACCTGGTGCAAAACCACTTTTCTCCTCAGATATGACCTCCTGCAACACTTTTTTGAGCCTATTGGCAATTATCTTTGTAACCACTTTGTACACTGTATTGCATAGGGCAATTGGCCTGAAATCACTCATTATTTGTGGATCTTTCTTCTTGGGAATTAAAGCTAGAAAGGTGTGATTTACTACCCCTAGCATTGTCATTTTTCTCCTAGATTCCTCCACTGCTACACCAAGATCTTTCCCTACAATATCCCAGAAGGTTTGAAAAAATTCAGCTAGAAAACCATCTAGGCCTGGGGCCTTATTTGGGTTCATTTGAAAGACTGTTTCTTTTACTTCATCCATGGATATTTTTTGATAAAGGAGCTTGTTTTGTTCCTATGTTATGATGGAGGGAATTGCAACCAGCAAGTTGTCCCTATTAACCCTACTTGATTTTCCTTGTTTAGCAGGGTTTCAAAGAAATTAACTGCCTCTTTATTGACTTCTTCAGTTGATTGAGTTGTTTCTCCATTGGCTTTTTTGATTTCTGCGATCCTCTTTTTGTTACTATTGGTATTGGTTGAATTGTGGAAGAACTTTGTGTTCTTGTCCCCTTCTTTCAGCCATATTTCTCTTGATTTTTGACGCCAATAACACTCCTCCCATTTGAGGATTTTTGCCAATTCATCTTTTAGGCTCTTTTCATTCTCAAAATCAACTGCATCCATTCCTTTGTCTATTACATGCTCATCCAAGGCTCGAATTTCTTGTTCAATCCTTTCTTTCTCTTGGAAAATATTCTTGAAGTGGGTCTTATTCCACTCCTTCAACTTGATTTTTATGTAGCCCAGTTTTTTCTTTACCTTGTAAAGCTCTATTTTGTCCCTGAAGCTCACTTCATTCCACCAGGAGCTTATTAATTATAATATTTTATTAAGATTTAGGTTGTTTATTATATTATTGAGAAAAAATAAAAATTATATTATAAATTGAAGTTTAGAGTGGTTAAATAATAATATCATATTTGAAAAAGTGACTTATTTACATTTAAGAAATATTCAGTAGTGTATAAATTAAGTGGATTTAATTTTAGGGGGAAATTTATTATTAAGGGTGTCTTTAGAGAAATTTGAGGATGGATGACCTCTAACAAAGTTTCATGTTTCATTTCTATAAGCATCACCTAGATGCAATGAGTGCTAAGTGGACCATTAATACTAATGGTCTGGGTTCTTATGAACCACTATTTGTGAAATATGGATTCATAAATATTGACTCAAAAACTATATACTTAAATCTTTTAATCAAATATTATACAAGTTAATTTTGATACTCAAGTTCAATTATGTAAGTTTTTTAAATCAACAATTCAAATTCAAATCAAATGTAATAATTTTTCATTAAAATAGCAAAAGACTATTACTTATAAGTTGTGATTAATTATGAAATAACCACTACTTATTACTTATGCCTACCCTTACATTTTTTAGAAGATTTTAATTTTTTATATGTACATTTTTTTTAGTTTATTTTAATATTAAGAGAAAAAAGAAGAAAATATATATTTTTAAATAATCACGCCGACAAAAAATGTATTCTTGCAAAATGTTTCATTTACGTTCAATCTAATGTTGCCAAAAACCATATTTTATGTTCTTCATGTTGTGGGGTCCAACCAATTATGCCAACACATTGGGGTGTGTGGACGAATGCTTAGGGATGCCATATTTTTTTCTTCAAATGTTTTAATCCATTTGTGTTATCGGCTCTAGACAAAGTCTCTTTAGAGACCTAAGAGCAAAAAATTGCCAAACTTTGAAGTAGTGCTCAAAGTTTATGGGGCTTAGAAATTATTTTTTTAGATCTATAACTAGATGTGGGGTCCTTCTATAATAACCCTTTCAATTGTTTTCAACTTGAACTTATTTTATCTCCAATCAAGAATGTATTCTTGCAAAATGTCTCATTTACATTCAACTTGATGTTGCCAAGAGCCATGTTTTGCATTCTTCATATTATGGGGCCAAACCAACTTTTCCAACACATCAAGGCAAGTGTATGAATTCTAGGGGAAGCCTCATTTTACTCTCTAGGTGTTGCGATTCATCTTGGCTATAGGCTCCTAACAAAGTCTCTTGATTGAACTAGGAGCAAAAAAATACCAAACTTTGACAAAGTAGTTCTCAAAGTTTGTGGGGCCTAAGAATGTTCCATCTAGAGCTACAACTGTATGTGGGGTCCCTCCATAATAACCTCTCAATTTTTTTTCAACTCAAACTCATTTAATTGTACTAACAAAGAATGCATCATTTACAATTAGCCTAATGTTTCCAAGACTCATATTTTGTGTTCTTTACATCATGGGTTTGAACCAACTATTCCAACATGTTGGGGTGGGTGGATGAATGTTAAGGGAGACCCTATTTCATTCCCCAAGTGTCTTGATTCATCCAAGCTACACGCTTCTAGCAAAGTCTCTTATGGGACTTAAGAACAAAAAAATAACAAAAATTTAGAAAGTAGTTCTTGGAGTTCATGGGGCCTAGGAATGTTTTGTCTAGACCTATAGCTAAATGTGGGGCCTCTCCATAATATCCCTCTTATTTTTTTCAACTCAAACTCATTTGATCATGCCAACAAGGAATGCATTCTTGCAAAATGTGTTATTTGCACATTGACCATGATTTTTCCAAGAGCCATATTTTATGTTATTCACATTGTGTGTCTGAACCAAATATGCCCACATGTCAGAGTGGGTGGGTAAATGCTAAGAGAGGCCCTTTTTCACCAATTGTTCCAATATGTCTGAACTATAATTTTTTGACAAAGTCTCTTAAGAGACCTAAGAGCAAAAAATTGTCAAACTTTGAAGAAGCAATTCTTAAAGTTTGTGGAACCTCAGAATGTTTTGTTTAGACCTAAAACTAGACGTGGGATTACTCCACAATAGCCTCTTTCAATTTTTTTCAACTTAAACTCATTTGATCATAACAACAATGAACACATCCTTGTAAAATGTCTCATTTATGTTCACCCTATTGTTGCCAAGAGCCATATTTTGTGTTCTTCACATTGTGGGGCCATATCAATTGTGTCAAAATGTAAGGTTGGTTGGATGAATTCTAGTGAAGTCCCTATTTCATTCCCTAGGTTTCTTAATCCATGCAAGATATAAGCTCTTGGAAAAATCTCTTAAGAGACCTTAGAGAAAAAAAATTCCAAACTTTGGAGTAGTTTCTAGGGTTTGTGGAGCCTAGGATTCCTTTGTTTAGCCCTACAACTAGATGTTGAGTTCCTCCATAATAACATTTTTCATTTTTTTGTCAAATTGAACTCATTTGTATGTATGTCAAAAGGGAATGCATTATTGCAAAATGTCTCATTTGCATTTGGTCTAATATAGTCAAGAGCCATATATTATGTTCATTTTGTGGGACTAAGCTAATTATTCCAACTTGTTGGGATGGGTGGGTGAATGCTATAAGGGGGCTTGTTTTTATTCCCCAAGTGTCTCGATCCATCTAGGCTACATGCTCCCAATAAAGTCCCTTAAGATACTTAGGAGAAAGAATACTAAACTTTGATGGAGTAGTTCTTAGAGTTTGTGAGGCCTAAGAATGTTCTACCTAGACCTAAAGTTGGATGTGGGGTCCCTCCATAATAAAAATATCTCAATTTTTTCAACTCTAACTCATTTGACCATTTAAAAAAGGAATTCATTCTTGCAAGTGTCTCATTTGTGTTCATCCTAATGTTTCCAAGAGGCATATTTTGTGCTATTCTTATTATGGGATCAAATCAACTATGCCAAAACATTGAGATGGGAAATTGAATGCTAGGGGAGGTCCCATTTCATTCTTTAAGTGTCCCAACCTGTCTAAGTTATATGGTTCCAATAAAGTTATAAGAAACCTAAGAGCATAAAATTATCAAAATTTGGCAGAGTAAATCTTAGATTTTGAGTGTGTGCAAATGGTTTGGGGGGGGGGAAGTGGCCACCCCACTTTTTGGCCTCATGCAAGCTATAACACGAGCATGTTATAATGAGCTCACATTATAACTCATTTAAACATTAAAAATTAAAAACAATGTTTCATTCTATAATTTACCTTCTACATGCAGCCTGTGAACCCTTCCAAGCATGCTCACATTGCTGCAGACTTGATTTTGCACCCAAATCATAACCAAAATGTCACGAAGATGTCGAGGAGATCAAAGGAGTAAGTATTTTTAGTGTCAAATTTGCATTAAATAGGTAGATTGAATTAGTCTTTTAATAATTTTTTTGTAATTTTTAGGAGTTGATTATTCACTCGTAAATGTTCAAAATCTCAATTCACCTAGATTGGGTGATCCCACAAAGTTGATTTACAATTTCTAAGAGATTCTAATTTTTGTTGAAATCACATATTTTTAGAAAATATAATGATTTAATCCTTAAAAATTTCCATTCAAAGCATTCCAATTGAAGAGGGTTTGATCAAACTACCTTAGATCAAACCCCCTTGGATAGAACCCCGCTAGTTTTAAACCATACCTATAACAGAGTATCCTTTACACCTATCAAAATGTTGATAAAAAACCACTTTTGATTTACCTTTTGGGGGATCAAATGATTTCATTTAATTTATTTTTTGTAAGTATGTAGTCCTTATTATAAGCTTCCCAAAAAGTATAATTTTAAATAAATTTATTTTTTATTTATTTATTTCTTGTGAATGTAGGTTTTCACCAAAAATCAAGCTCTGTTATGCACATGTGGAAAAATAGAAGATTATCAAAACATAATTTAAAAAATATGAGTGCATCAGATATTGAAGTCCTTGATCCAACAAAAAAAATAAAATTGATACATACAAAAAAGTTGTGTTATACACCGTATGTCTGAATTGTAATTGGTTTGACTTCAAAACTTGATTAAGGAAAAAATATTCAATAAAACACTATGAAACCAATTGGAAGCACTAGATATCATAGTTGTAAATCTAAATTTGAAAAAAATATAATTTTATCCTTCATGGAAAAAAAGTTATGTGTTATACGGTGAGCGTCACTCCTTAAAAATTGTGTTTACTGAAAAAAATTAGTTTTCAAAGGAGATAGAAAAAGAAGTGCAATTTGATTCCAAAAATTTTGAAAAAAATATATTTAGAATCTACAAACAAAATGTCACAAATCACTAGTTTGCATCATCTTCAAATTCCTCACGGTTTAGCTGCTATAGGTGTCCGAAAGTGAAGATTTAGTTAGAAAAAATCAGTTCAATGTCTAGTTTGGCCAAAAATTGTAAACCAGTATTGTGGGATCACCCCTCTTCATGAAAACCCTCTTGAAGAACAACTGCAACAAACACCTCCTACAATTCCTCATTATCCTCCAAGAACACAACAAAACATATTAAGGAAAATTAAAAATAATAAAAAATAAATTGAGTTAATTTGCAAGGTTGAAAGATCCTACAAGAACAAACTAGACATAGGACAACTCTTGCTTAATAACTGCAATCCATTGTATCTCATGTAGAATTAGTTAGTGGGAAAATAAATATTTGGTTTGAAAAGAGGGAACAACAAAAACAATTTTATGTAAAAAAAATATCGTGTGAACAATTTAAAGAAAAAATTAACTCAAACTTAACTTGTGTGCACTCTTCACTGACCCATGAACCAATCAAACCTTACACAGTGTATGCAAGAGTTTCCCTATCCATTGGTGCCATTGGACCAAAGGATAAATAATAATTTTTGGGATAGGTGGTGGATGGTTTTTGACCATCTTCCATACAGTAATAATGAGGTACCACAATACTTTTTGAGGAAATTCTATTGTTAGTTTGTCCTCAATCAAATCCCAAATTACTTTGACATACAAGAGTTCCAGGGTAGAGGTTGGGGCACCATATAGGACAGAGTGGGGGTACAACTTGACCCAAACCAAGCACCGAGACCATTGGTTAGGCCAACATATGAACATGTGACTATCCCTTCCATTGTGAAGGAGGGTGTTGAGGTGAAGACCTATAGTGTCGTCAAATTGCACCCCATAGCAATTTCACCTACACTTTTGCATCCACTTTAGTTTCCACTCCCTTAGTATTCGTGTAGGCTCATTTTATCCCTTGCATCAGCCTTTTCCCTTCCCAGGATGCTCGAGACCCCTTTTCAACAGCTACCTTTGCACATTAGCTTTACATCAAACCTTGTTTTTTCTTCATTCCCACCATTTTTTAGCATGATTTGTCTGAACACTAGCACATCATGTAGATGTATGCATGCAATGGTAGTGTCCTATGACATTTCAATGTTCAATATTAGAGTACTTCAACTAGAATTATACTAGATTATGGATTCAAATAACTATTTTTATTTATTTAAAAGGTTATATAAGAAAATACTAGAAATGAAAGATATATTTGTTCTTTAATGTAGGTATATGCATAATGTTTTAGATTATAAGGATATATGTATAATAGAATAAAGGTACTATCTATGCTTTATGCAAACTAAATATAATAGATATTTAAAATTATACATATATCTTTATAACCTATTTCTAGATAAATAGGATATCTTAATTATTTTATTGCATTAGAGTACATGGAAGGTTAAGACAATGAAAAATATCAAATCTCTTTTACATATTTTTTTCTAAAAATAGATATCTTAATTTTAACATTTACCTAAAAATTAATTAGATACACTCGAACATCCATGCATCATCCATGGATAATAGATATAGTAATTATTACCTAAGAACTAATTTTAAATAAAATACATAATATATTTTTATATAATACAAAGTAAATTAATATATAAATATAATGCAATATACAATTACCATATATATTATCCATGTATTATATAGTAATTATGTATTGCATTAAATACATATTATCTATATATTAGTTTATATTATATTATATAGCAATATATATATTTTAATTATAACAATTTTATATTTGTATCTAATAATTTTTACTATAAAATATAATATACTAATATATATTTTGTATTAATTATTTAAATTATATTTTTATTTAATAATTTCTAATATAAATTATAATATAAAATAAATATAATAATAACATTTAAAAATTTTAATTTACATTATATAAAATATTAAAAAATAATTTAACATTAAATAAATAAAACATATAATAAAAATTTAAATATTTAAAATTAAATTGAAAAATATTAGATTTTAAATTTTTGGTTTTTAAAGTTTGAAACATTTTTTCCATTAAATTTTTTTTAGTAAGTTAGTAAATTTTTAATAAATTTTATTAAAACTAAATTAAAAATTAAATTTAAGTTAATTTAATGATTAATAAATAAATCTAAATTAGCATTTTACTATATAATTAGATTATATATAGTAAAGTGTAAACTATTTTTTTTTTTTAAATTTAGTTTATTATTTTCCACATCAACTTTATAGTTAAATTTAAATATTTAAAATTAAATTGAAAAAATATTAGATTTTAAATTTTTAGTTTTAAAATTGATAACATTTTTCCATTAAAATTCTATATGTATTTATCATATATTATATATTTTAAAAATATTTTATATAATGTAAATTTAATTTCTAAAATATTATTATTATTATTATTATATATTATATTTTATATTAGAAATCATCAAATAAAAATATAATGTAACATATAATTAATATAAAATATATATTATGCCTATCAAAAAATCAAAACAATCTTCTCAACTAGATTTTAATGATTTTTTTTTAAAAATTACACTTTACTATATATAATCTAATTATATAGTAAAATGTTAATTTAAATTTATTTATTAATCATTAAATTAACTTAAATTTAATTTTTAATTTAGTTTTAATAAAATTTATTAAAAACTAACTAATTTACTATATAATTTTAATGGAAAAAAATGTTTTTTTTTTTGTATTGATAATAGTTGGGACAACAAAAATACAAGGAGAACATTTACAACATAAAGTTATTTATAGCATATAGCTGTTTACATAAACAACAAAACTAAACCCCTCCCATTACAACAAAAAACCAACCCCTTCCCATTACATATACAACAAATAGTTGAACACATGATCAAAATTATCCAACATTAGTTTAGCTGAAAAAAATACCCTGCTAGATTGCTGCAAAAAGGTCTCTACGCTGGATGAAGAGTCACTATGCTAAGCCATTCTAATTTATTTTGGGAGATACCAACTTGTTTGCCAACTGTGCTTCTTTAGCCACTTTCTTGTTGAATTCCTTTTGAAAGATTTCTAGTGCCTGGAAAAAAATCTTCGTGCATGACTATCCAATTCACCAAGTGTGCCTCATCTTGGTTTCTCACAACCTGATTTGCAAGATATCATCTTCTAACAACTTGAGAAACTTTAGCTTGGAGACTTTCACTGTCATGATTACCTACAAAGCAATGTTATATAGGGTGAGTCTTTTGGAAGACTCAGTAAGTGTCCTCAGTTTCCCATTAAATATTTCCTCATTCTGAACTTTCCAGATGTGCCACATAATCTCAGTAGATACACAAGACCAAAACAAGAAATGCTCTCTGCCAATTTTATTTTTTTTGAGTAAAAGAACTCTATCCAACCTTACTTTTCCATTGGAGCTCCATACATCTAAGTTATTGTAGAAAAAATACCAAAGTTTTTTTGCATACAAACAATCAAAAAATATGTGATGTATTGATTCTGGAACCCTACACAATCTGCAGATTTCAATATCATAAGGAGATGCCTTGAAGGGAAACCTATGAAAGAGCAACAACCATCTAAAGTAGGCCTTCCTTGGCTCTATTGTTTTAACCCAGTTATTTGATAAGATTTTAGCCCAATCATTGTTGTTTAGGTTAACATTTCACACCTTGTTCAAGTAGTCAAACGTCTCGTGTTGTTTGGTGAGTGTGTTGTATATGGTTTTTGCTTTAAGCTTGTTGATGTTATCCCCACTTGACCATTGAAAATTTTTTATACTGTTCTGCATTGGGATTATAACTTACCAACTAGTTTATTTCACCACAAGCTTCCCTTATAATGGAGTATTCCCTCCATTGGGTATCCGGGATGTGAAACTCATTTTTCAGTTCGGCCCATTCTTTTAGCATTCCATTATGTAGAATGCTAGATAAGCTCTTAATGCCTTTGTTGTTCCAATTCTTGGTTGAGCAACCTTGCAGGAGAGCCAAGGGTTTACCATTCTACTTGAGGTTCCACCAAATGGATCTTTGAAAAGATAAGACACTACCTTGGGATACTTGAGAGTTGCAGATAAACCTTTTGACCTGTTCTCATGCCTTCTAAATGCTTCTAAACACCACTGAGCTTCTGGGAGAATAGGATAGGGACAACTAAGGAGGTCACTGAGGGAGAGGCCCTTCCAAGCTCTACCATTTTTGGGTGTTGCCCTTGAGATATTATTTCTAACTAATATTTTCCAGAGCTCATTACCATCCAGGGCCTTCAAAATCCACTTAGCAGCCAATGCTATGCCTTGGACTTTAAGATTCTTTAAACCCAACCCCCCTTCTGTTTTGCTTACACAACACCAACTCCACTTGACCACGTGTCTTTTCTTCTTTCCTTTTCCATTAGACTAGAGAAAACATCAAACCTTTTTCTGGATTTCTTCCACTTGATAACTGCAAAACAACCATACTGAGGCAAAGTATAGGCTATAAGATGAAAGGATCTTTTGGCATATTTGGATTCTCCCAACTAGTGAGAGACATTGCCTATTCATTTGCCTAATTTTCCTTCTATTTTGTTTTTGATCCAATTCCACATCTCCTTTAAGTTTGGACACACTGCAAAGGGGATCCCTAAATATCTCACCTGCTTATGTGCTCCTCCCCATTGGAAACCAAGATTAATTTCCCACTCTGGAGGCCTATCTAGCCATCGTAGGAGAATTGACTTAGATAGGGAGATTTTTGCACCCGAAGCTTCAGAAAAAATATTGAGCTTTTTCATTAGATTGGAGACATTTTCTTCCTCTAGTAAGGGGAACAGAGATGCATCATCAGCAATTGGACATTCAAAATCTCTTCATTGTTGGGGAGTGTTATGCCTCTTACCTTTGGCGAGTGTACATTGGTTCTAAGCACATAATATAGGGCATCACAAGCAATCACAAACAAAGCTGGGGCTAAAGGACAACCTTGTCTGATTGACCTTTCAAGAGAAATTTCATTTGTGTGGGACCCATTAACATCCACCCGGGCTATAGCATCCTTAAACAAAGTGACCACCATGTTGCAAAAGGCTTGAAGGAATCCAAAGGCTTCCAAGGTTAGTCTAATGAAGGACCACTCAACCTTGTCGTATGCCTTCTCAAAGTCTAACAATAGCATAGTAGCCTCCTGGTTAGAGATTTTTGCCCACTCTAGAGCTTCCTAGTTAGTGATGAGATTATCCAAGATATATCTTACCTTAATAAATCCTGTTTGGGTTGGGCTAATGAGCTTGGGCAACACTTTAACCAATCTTCTAGCCAAGATTTTTGCTAGAATTTTGTAAGAGACATTTAGTAGGGTTATAGGTCTCCAATTTTTTAGATGAGTCTTGTTACCTTCTTTGGGGAGTAACTTTATGATGCCCTTGTTAATGCTACTTCCCAATGATCCTTTTTCCAGTGCCTCCTTGTATACTAGGAATAGGTTATCCACAATTCATTCTTTAAAGGATTTGTAAAATTCTATAGGGAGCCCATCCACTCCTAGAGACTTGCCATTCTACAATGAATCAATTGCCTTCTCTATTTCAAAATTAGATATATCACTGCCCAGATTTACCACCTCTTCCCCATCTAATTTCTTGGGAAAGGCATTCCTGATTATTTCCCTTGTAGTAGTGTAGCCACTCCCCCCATCTTCTGAAGAGAACAACATCTTGTAAAACATGTAGAAGTTCCTCTTGATTACGTCTTGATCACACACTAACCCCTCATCAACTTGTATCTACTCTATGTGTTCTTTGAAGTTCTTTTATTTTAGGAAATTGAAGAAAAAATTTGATCCTTTGTCACCATTTTCCAACCAGTTAAGCTTCGACCTGACTTTGAGACCCTGTATTTTCCTATTTTGGAGTCTCCTTAAAGAATTTTTGGCTATACAAAGTCTGTTACCTAATTCTTCATTCTCGGGGTCTTTTTGCAGCCCTGCTTTTACTTGTAACAACCCTTCCTGAAGGATGCCTTCTTCTCTCCTACTGTCCAAGGCTTTCTTCTTGCCAATTATCTAGAACAGTGTTTTCCACCCTTTAACATTCGCATTCCACCTGTCAATAGCACTTAGATTTTTGTGCATGCAATTGTTTATCATCTTTAGGGTCTTGATGGCATCTAGACAATCCTTGTCATGCAACAATTTAGTGTTGAGCATGAACCCACCTCGCTTCCTCTTCTCACCCCCCGACCCCTTTTTGAAGAGGATTCTCACTTTTATTGGGTGATGATCAGAAAGGGTGGGTGGGTGTACTTCAATTTTACAACCATATCTCAAGGAGTCCGTTAGAAATGCTTCCTTATTAATGTAGAACCTGTCTAGCCTGCAATAAATCTTCGGCTACCCTTATGTGCATTGCACCAAGTGTACCATATGATAGGAAATTCCTTCTCTTTCCCTTCAGTCGGGTCCATCAATTTAAGTTTGCTCTTCATCTTTGACCAAAAGTATTTCTTGTTTTCTTTCCACTCCATGTCAACACCACCCAACTTGTCTTCCTGATTTTCAATCATTTTAAAATCCCCTCCAAGGATCCAGGGGATGTTTTCCAATTCACACAGCCATTTCCAAACTTTTATTCTTTCTCCATACTCATTGGGTGCATATATTGAGCAAATATCGAAAGAGTATTCCCCTTTTTTCAACACTACCCAAACTACTCCATTACATGGGGAGACCCCATGAATGGACGCATAGTGCCCCCACTCTTTTGACAATAGGATAGCTACCCCCTGCCTTTCTCATGTTTTGTATCAAGGTGGATGGCATCCCTCTAGATAAAGTTGAGACTAGTTTCCAACATGAGCCCAGTTGCCTTGAGCTCCTGTAGGAGGACTACCTCTTTTTATTTACAACTACTGAGGAACCTTCAGACAATATGTTTCCTGTCTGGGGACTCTTATTCCCTTATGTTCTAGGATATACAATTAAGTGTCATTATGGCCTGAATCTTTTTCTGTCTTAAAAGCTTAAAAACACTTAGGTACCTTTTGATCAGTTTCCATCCTCTTGGGGATTGGACTAGCACTAGCTGTGCTAAGCTTCTTTCTCTTTTGTTTTTTTAGCAGCTTGAGGCTGCCTTTTCCTTCTAGAATCAAGGTTTCAGTTCCTTTTCTTGGCCTTCCCCTTGGCCTTTTGGGCAATTCAGTATTATCCTCTCCCTCAGTGACTCCCTTGGCTGTCGGCTCCCCTACACCCTCTAAGGCTCAGTCATTTCAAAATACAGGTTTGGAACAACATTAGTTACTAGGCTAGTTATTCCTACCTCACCCTTGCTGGAGGGTGGGTTTTCAGAACCAAGGATCTCATTCTTTCCTTGAGGGCCACCAAATTCCCCATCTCTAACCCTCTCAACACCCTTGGCGAATTAATTACACTCCCCACCAGAGTTCAACAGAGAGCTTTCCCCTACCAAGGGTTGGTCTGCAACCAATCCATCAAGTGTACTAAACTAGTTACAAGTGGGAACCAAGTTGGTCTCCAAGGCATTCACCATTTATTTTACTTTGCAAGGTCTGGCATCTGACTGGATTGCTATCCCCCCTTTGTTAGGATCTTTATAAAATCTAAATTCTTTTAGGAAGTAGGTTCGCTTATTAGGAGTAGAGTCTCCTCTAACCCCATTCTTAGGGTTGTTTCTCAATCTCTCCAATGCCAACTGTTAGTGTTTATGTTGCCCTTAAGGGGACACTCATCTCCCAATCCAAAGCCATTCTTAAATAGGCTGAATCCCTAAGCTTTGAGGAGAAAGCAACAACAACCCCTATTGGAGAGGTATCTGCTTCCCCTAGAACACTTATTTTATCAGTCGGGTGTCCATTGAACTCTTCAATTTCTTGCTCCAATTCTTGGGATTTTGCTTCCATGTTCTCATAGTTACTTTCCATATCAAAGTCTATGTCTTGACTAGGATCCTCGATGAGGTCCTCATCATCTAATGAGCCTGCGTCTGTGTCACCGGACCAAGGCTTCGACATTTCTTTAGGTATTTCCTCCATTTGAGTTGCTCTGTTTGTGTTTTTCCATGAGGGTTTGGTTTCAACCCTAGTTTTTTTGTTTTCCTGATTTTCATTATTGTTCAAGTTTACGCCATCAACTCATGGGTGGAACCAATAGGGTTTGTTGAATCACTTGGTGTGGCCCGAGTTTTCCTGTTTTCCAGTTCATCAATATTGTTTCTTTCCTTAGTGTGGTTGTTTCCATCTTTTGCATTCTTACCAATTAGGGGGCAGTTCCTCCTTATGTGCCCTTCTCTTCTGCAGAGATAACAGGCATTTAGGCCTCCAAGAATTTCAAGGGCGCACATAGCATCCCCATTGTCTAATTTTATCCATAGGGCATTAGGTAAATCAACACCAGGCTGGATAGCCACCAAAACCCTTGCATCCGCATGAGGGAATGCAAACTGTGATTGTTAATCCTAATGACTTTGCCGTATGGCTTGACCATCGTGGAAGGAAAAAATATTTCAAACTTTAAAAATTAAAATTAAAATCTAATATTTTTTAATTTAATTTTGAATATTTAAATTTAACTATACAATTGATGTTGAAAATAATAAACCAAATTTTAATAAATTTTCAAAAACAAAGTTTACACTTTATTAATTTAAAATAAGTATGTTAAATTTATTTTAAAATTTTATATTAAAAATTTGAATAAAATAAATATATAAAATAAAAATAAAAATCATTTAACATTTTATATTAAAAAATTGAATAAAATAAATAATTTAAAATGAATATAAAAATCATTTAAGTACACTCCTATTAAAAAATTAAAACAATCTTCTCAACCCATTAAAAAAATTGGTTTTAACACCTTTTAAATGTAATGACTTAAAAATGATGGAAGAGTGAATAAATTCAGTTATTGCCAAGGTACCCATGGTGCATTCTTGAGGCTAGATAGCCAATGCCCAATAGTACTATGCCTAAGGCAAGTACTAATAATGAAGAAGGTTCAAACCCATACCCTTCTACTTTCAAATAAATAAATTTATAATTTCATTAATCATTTGTACATGCTAACCTTCTATATACCATCTAAAAGACCATGAAATTACCACAAAAAATTATCATGAAATCAATTAATTTTTCTACAAATACCCAAAAAGAAAACATATCAACTATAAACATATAATTTAAAGAAAAAACTGAATCCCAAAAAAATATTTATTTTGATCAAAATACATCTAGACCCACAACAGATCAATTATTTAATTATTAATTAAAAATAAATAAACATGCTAACTTGCTACTTTCAACTAAATAAATTATCATTCACACACTAAAGTAATAAATAGTCAATATTTTGAAATAAAATTAATTTATTTTACCATTAAACAACGTGATCATTAAAATGATGGACCTTAAACAAAAGATATATCGTACTCAACATACGGATTCCTCACAGTTGGTTTGCCTTACGGTGGACCCCACATAAACAGCCACCGTGTTCGACACGTGCCGGTTGTTTACGCGGGAAAGAAAAAAGTTACTGTCGACAGAGTACAGCTTTGAATGGAGTAATAGTTGTATGGAAGTGTTGTTCCTTGATGAAGAAGAAAATTGAGAAGTCTGTTATGGTCCCACTTCACTTCTTTAATACCCACGGCAATGTTCTTCCCTGGGAAATCTAAGCAATGGAGAGTCTTTATGTGCTCTGTTTGTTTTTCGTTCTCACCGTTTCGCTTGCTTGCGCCGGAGAAGAGTATGAGCAGTCTTTAGATGTAGACCCTCCTCTGGTAAAAGGGCTTTCATGGACGTTTTACAAGAGCACCTGCCCCAAGCTGGAATCCATTGTCCAGAAAAGAATCGAGTTTTATATAAAGAAGGATATTACTCTGGCCGCTGGGTTGCTACGTCTTCACTTTCATGACTGTTTTGTTCAGGTTGTGGGTTTTAACTACTTTATTTGTTTCGCTGTGTTTGTTTGTTAGTTTTTGGGTTGGTGTTAAATGTTGAAAGGTTTTGCACAGGGCTGTGACGCTTCGCTTCTGCTGGATGGATCGGTCAGCAGGCCGAGTGAGCAAGATGCTACACCAAATTTAACGCTGCCGCATAAAGCTTTCGAAATAATAAACGACATTAAAGAGCATGTGGAAAAAGCCTGCGCTGACGTCGTATCCTGCGCAGATATCAGTGCTCTGGCAGCTCGCGACTCCGTGTCAGGGGTAAATATATTATAACTATTTCAAGTAATTTAAACATATTTTCAACTATTTCCTTTGATTTTGTAAAAAGAGAGCTGTAATTTCGGTTTATGTTTAAACTGTTTGTTTTTTTCTTCTGAGTTGGTTTAATGATGAGTAATTTAAACATATTTTGAATTATTTTCTGTTTTTTTAATGATTTTGTAAAGAGAGAGCTGTAGTTTCTATTTATGTCTAAAGTGTTTGCTTCTTTCTTCTGAGTTGATTTAATGATGGACTTATATTTTTGAAAGAGAGGTTTCAAGTTCAAATTCTGTAGGGAACAGGGCATAAACATCTGGAATTTGAAGCCTAGGGAGTAGAGGAAGTCTCAGATATTTAAGTCATCTTGTAGATCCAAAAACAGATTATTCAATAGTGGACTATAAAAAGACATTTCCTTCCCATTTTGTAGATTTAAAATAAAAAATAAAATCTGTTATTAATTTTTGTTACAACTTTGTTAGATAGGGGAGAGGACCCAGTAGTTGTGCACCCTAAATTCAGGTCTAATTATCCAAAGTGGAAATTTCAAATCACTCCCAATTTTTTACAGCAGTTTATTTGGCAAGTCCCCTCCTTATATGTAAGGTTTCAGGGCCACATCATCAAATATGATGCCACATCAACATGCTTTTTGTTAAGGTGTCCAAAAAAGCCCAAAAAAAAAGTGAGACCAATACTTGTGAATTCACAGTATGTTTTATTGAGCACTGATGTGGAATCACATGATTGGTTGCCTTTTAGATCAAAGGAATTCATTTTGTTTAATTATGGGTAGTCATCATCAACACTAACAACTTTAAAGTCACAACTATTGGTCTAATATTGATAAAAATATTGGGTATTATATAAACAACTACTATCACAACTATTGAAACATGCTCGGGTACAACATGCTCGGGTACAATATAGTGTGGGTGCTCTCCCCTACTTGGTTTTTATTTTATTTGTATTTTTGAAGATTTTTAATAAGTCTAATTTATTGGAAAAAATAAACTATTTTTGAATAAATTTTACAGAATAAATATTTCCCAATTTTAATTCAAATTTTAAACTTGAATAGTATAATGATCTATGATATAAAATATTTTTAAATTATTCTTCTTATTAAATATTTCAATTTCTTTCTACCCAATTTCATATACAAACTAGTTTCATGTTTATTTTATTTTATTTTATTTTGTTGAGGAAAAATGTACAAATATATTTTTAATTGTAAGTTTTGTTTAATAAAATACATAATATTTTTAGAGTTTATATTAATGATTAATATTATTTTTTATTGTAATTGTGTGTTCGTTTTATCTTGAAGCAATATTGGGTTTGTTTAAATTCTTCATTTTGAATAGCTTTCACAATAGACATCTCTTCTTACACCTATATGCATGGTCAATGCACTAGTTCTTTACATGAGGAGTAGGCCAACATGCAAACAACCAACATGTTTATTCTGACGAGCCAACAATTTACATTGGGTGTATGTGGCTATCCTTGAGAAACAAAGAAAGATCATCCAATAAAATAAGAGAATAGAAAGAATCAAATAATATATAGTGACAAATAGAGCTCTTGTCTATCATGCACTTTCTGCCAACATGCAAACAACCAACATGTTTATTTTGATGAGCCAACAATTTACATTGGGTGTATGTGGCTATCCTTGAGAAACAAAGAAAGATCATCCAATAAAATAAAAGAATAGAGAGAATCAAATAATATATAGTGACAAATAGAGCTCTTGTCTATCATGCCCTTTCTTGTTTTAAGTTGCTAAAAAAATGTTATTTCAATCTACATTAATTTTTCATTAAATGACAAGCAAAAAGGAAATTGGAAGATCACTCTTCACAATAAGAAACTAGTGATGGTGGAAAATATCCAATTCTTTATTTAATGGGTATATTAATTCTCATGTTTTTAAGTGTAAAGTGATTTGTTTCACTAATTTTTCGTTCAAGAACAATAAACTATTATTTAGTTACTATATCTTCAATGTGTAGTAAGATTTATAATATATTGAATAAAATGATTAATCTTTTGTATTGTATAATTGTTTTTTTATAATAGGCTGGAGGGCCAAAATACAAAGTTCCTCTAGGGCGAAGAGACAGCTTAAAGTTTGCCACTCAAGCAACCACAACTGCAAACATTCCACGCCCAACCTTTAGTGCCTCAGACCTCATTGATGCTTTTGCTACCAAAGGCCTTGATGTCACCGATCTTGTGGCACTTTCAGGTTCTCTCTACTTTTACTTATTTTTTTTAGAATTAGATAGTCAACATGTTTTCTGTTATTTAAGACATTCATAATTAAATAATATAAATAATTTTCTTTAGATGAAATTCTAATGATTGTTTTGAAGTGATGATTGGTTGAAGTAGGAAACAAGGCCCACCAAATCTCACTTAATTAGGATATAAAAACTATTAAATAGAATATTCTTTGAATTCAATTGTATTATTTTGCATATGTTTTGAATTACTTTCCATTTTGTACATAGGAATTGTATATAAATTGGATTTTGTTTTTGATGTTGGATGATTATAGGGGGCCACACCATAGGAATAGGGCATTGTACGTCTTTTGAGGAAAGGTTATACCCCACTCAGGACAAGACACTTGCCAAGAGCTTTGCCAAGGCCTTGAAGGTCACTTGTCCAACCACAAACGTCACCAACACCACTGTATTGGACATCCGCTCGCCTAACGTATTTGACAACTCATATTATGTGAACTTGAAGCATCGAGAGGGCCTATTCACATCTGATCAGGATCTTTACACAGACTCTCGCACCAAACAAATTGTCAAAGACTTTGCTGAAGATCAAGATCTCTTCTTTGAGAAATTTGCTTTGGCCATTGCAAAAATGAGTCAGCTGAGCGTATTGACGGGCAACAAAGGGCAAATCAGAACCAATTGTTCGGTTTGCAATCCAACTCCTTCCATTAGCATTGTGGTGGAAGATGATAGTGATTCTGCAGAGCTTTAATCCTCACCCACTTCACAAATTTTCTCATTTTTAGAATAGAATATTGTTCTAATGTTGTAGATATATTGTTAATTTAGTTTTGTTATGAATAATGTTGCTTTAACAATCGTATTCATTATGAACTTGAAATGCAAGCAAGCTTATTAATACTTTGGTCTTTATTCAGGGGCCTATTGTTAAATATTAGTTTGTATTTATAGGTAAAAGATAATTTTTGGTTATGAAAACATGATAATTATTTATTATTTTTATGTAATTTATTTAATGAATTAATCAGAGTTTAAGGTTTTTTAATGTTTGTTAGAGTGTTTGATCATTGATTTATTTATAATTTAAGGTTGGCTTTTTTTTAACATTCTATTTAAAGTTGAATTTTTTGTTTGGGAATTTTACTCTATTTTGAAATCATGTAAATTTTTTGATGGATTAATTAGGATTTTTTATTTTGGAACTTCTTATGTCTATTAGGATGCTCTATCATTGAGAAGCTAGTTTTCTTTATTTCTAGTGGAACTCATTCTCAAACATTTTTGGATAAATCAAATATAAATTTTCATTTAACTATTTAATGGTTAGACATTTGATTTCAAATTTGTATTGTCTTTCTATTAAAATAAATAATTTTTTAACATACACATCAATGGATTAAGTTGAGATAGTTGGAACTCATATTATACATGTGTTGATTTTTTACGAGCTGTGAATTTTTTATGACTTATTTTATTTGTACTAATATAATTTTGCTCATAATTTATGACAAAGTTAATATTGTTAATAGATGTTTATTTTTCTTACTTGTATCAATGAAAATAAGTGTGATTTAAATGAATTAGGTATTATGTTGCTAGGGAAGAGCAATATATGGAGAGCTCAAATTTGATGATTGTATGGTTGTTGAATGTAGGCATCTTTCTAAAAAAGCATAAACAAATGTTTAAAAATATTGTATCACATCAAAGAGATTTTTGACATATTATCAAAACTTATATAAGATAATGATGATATATGCATTTGGTTTTTATATAATTTTATGTAAACTAAAATGCCTTAATATTTTAAGGGCATATTGAATGGATAGTTGTCATACAAAAATTATGATGATATATATTTCATATAATATATATAAATTTATTATTAGTCGATAGGCCTTCTTTTAAGTGGACTTGCCGGTCCACATTTCACTAGCAAACCCATCTCATGCTTGAAAATAGGTTTAGCTCGTTGTCCAATAGTCTTGATGTCATTGGGAAAGTTTTCTCACACTATTAATAGAGGTAGAAGATATTTAAAAAAGTTGGTTTCTAAAGTGAACATTGATTTATATAGAAATTACCATTATCAGCCAGATTAAAGCAATTTCGTGTCACTCTTTGAAACAAAATCCAACTCACAACCACTCATGTCTAATCTCTTAAGGGTGAAAGCCTCAAAAAAGCATTGTCTCACATCTCTAATTGTTTAATGGATATGAACCATGGTGGCAAGCAAAAGAGGCGATTGAGGAAAAATAATATGGATTTGAATGCATTAATATCTTCAGATTTGATTTCAAAATTTTCCCATTAATGCATGCATTGTTGTCCACAGTCATGTTTTCTCATCAACCTTGATGTGCTATCCAACTTGTAGATAAATACATTGGGCTCCTAATGTTTATTCATCAATCCATCAATGTCCTTCGGGTAAAATACCTATGAAATTATGACAGTTTCTAGAACTTTTTCATTATGATGAAATTACTAGCTTGGTGGATTTATTGTCGAACTCTAATTGCTGTAATTCCATCACAATTGTCTATAGTAACTAGTGCATGTATGTTGTTGGAGAGATTCACCACATCCAAGGTGGTAATATTTGAAGGTATGGAGAAAAATAAGATACAAGGAATGCCATGTTTAATATATATTGTATATTATGTTTCCTTCATGAATGTTATGTTTAATATCATTTCATCAGGTATTTTTGTTCAATGAGATAAAACTACTTCAGACATATGGGGAATTTATTCAAATTGACAATATTAACATTGGTCATAGACAAGCTTGATCTTCAACTTGGATGCCATAATAAGTGTGATTAGTATTTGATATATAAAATCTTGCTTATAGAAAAATATTCAGTAAATGGGTTCTTTAAGGAACCTTTTGTTTGTTGTTCAAGCTTGAAAATTGACAAACACCTAGCAAAATTTGAAACCAAATAATTAAACTTCTATTAAAAAATCGAGCAGTTGAAACATTGATGAAGTCAAAGTTGTCTATAAACAACTTAGCTCTCATCTTTTTATCCCTCTCCCTAGGTGAATATTTGTTTTATGAGAGCATATGTTTTATACATAGCAAAAGTGGTATCTTTGGAAGCAAAAGAAGATTGTCTCTTCTGTTTATTGTTGTTGAAGGTGATTTATGCTTTAGTCAAAATATTATACTTTTATATTGTTATTATTTAACTAATTAAATAATGTTAAGATACATTTAAGTTTTACCTTTACTTTCTTATTGGTGTACTTCTTGAACCTTCTAGAGGTGCAAGTGCTATTATTAAAATGTCTTGGGATTTTAAGGGAACCTTTGAATGGATAATTGTAAAATAAAAATTGTTTGACAAGCAGGGTTGATTGTCAAATTTAGGTTGAACGTATGTATGAACATATATAGCTTTAAAATAGTAAATAGAAATAAATGAGATCTATATGGATTAGATATTATGTTGCTATAGAAATTGTCACGTATGTATGTGATGAAGGTGTATTCCACCCAACAAACTTACAACAAAAAAATTAAAACTTCCATGAAATATGAGAATGAGATCTCAAGAAAATAGTTGAAAATGCCTAAATTGTTTGCTCTTTCTAGGTTTTCTTTTTAATTGTTATTAATTTATGTAGCATCATAAATTGTCACCCTTGATAATTTCACACTAGGTTTCTCTCCCTTTATGTGTTTGGACCTAATCATGCACCTAATATCCTAAATTATGCATTCCATGACCCATTTTAACATTTATCGGAAAATCAAATGTAAAAAACTGAAGTATGCATTTAATATTTTCCCCCAATAATTTGGATCCTAGAAAAGGAGGGATCTTATCTAGAGTGCACTGTGCCCTAGACCACTTAAGTTGAACCCAAATTCAAAAAGGTTGGTGTCAGTAATTTATTTTTTGAAATTCAAATTCTAATTGTCAGCCATCAGGACTTAATTTTAAGGAAATTAGAAGATTTTTATATAAATACATAGTATTTTCACCATTTCAAAAGAGGAAGAATCCAAGAAATATTATTTGAGCAAGTGAAGATCCTAAAAATCAATTCAGGAGCAGTCAAAAGCAATTTTTTTTGAATTATTACAACATTTTCGGGTGATCCCACAATAGTGTGTCTCACTTTATGCCCAAGATGGACATTTACATCAATATTTTTAACTGAATCTTCATCAAGTCTAAGACCTATAGTAGCTAAACCATTAAGAATTTGAAGATGATGCGAACTAGTGATTTGTGACAATTTTTGTGTAGATTCTAAGTATATATTTTGTTTATTTTTTTTGAAATAAATCATGAGTCTTTCAACATCTCCTTTAATAACTAGTTTTGAACATAAAACAACATTTTCAAAAAGTAGCATTTGTGTCATTCAACATAACATTTTTTCTATAAAAGATAAAATTCTAATTTTTGATGTATAGATTCTCAACATCAATATAGAGGGAACATTTATTTTTTCATAATTTTTGGTTACATTTTTTTTTAATTAATTTTTGAAGTCACCATATCTATAATTTGGACATATGTGTGTGTTGTCCAACATAATTTGTTGTGAATATGTTGAAATCCAATTTTTTTTGGTGAAACAAGAACATCAATATAGAGGAAAATGATATTTTTTGATTTTTTTTACAATCTTTTACTATTTTTCAACCTCTACAGAATGAAGAGCTTGATGTTAAGAGAAAAACCTATGTTCAATAAAAATTTACATGATAAAATGAAAAAATATCAAAATTATACTTGTTGGAAAGTTCGTTTTGAGGGCTATGATCTTGCAAAATATCTTATCAGGTTAGGCTCATTTGCAAGTCCAACCTAGTGTTTTAAATTGTAATTTTTGAGAAGATTTTGATGTAGATGAGGAATTTTTCATTTTTGGCACCTTCGAGCGAAGGTACCTTCGCTCGAAGGTCCTACCTTCACTAGAAGGTCACCATGCAAAAAAGCCATTTTATAGCAAAAAAAATTATTTTATGGAAACTACCTTCTAGTGAAGGTGTTTAGTTGCATACCTTTGGTTGAAGGTTCCTTCAATTGAAGGCTTTATTGCACTCAAAGGCATGTGCCAGTTGATTTATCCCGACCACTCCAAAAATTTCCTCTTTCCAAAAGTGGGACACAACTCCATGATTTCACCCTTCACCATTGAAGCATCATGCCAAGTGTTATGTGAGTTTGTTCATGTTTATGCATGCATTTTATTTTTGAGTACTAATTCTTGTAGGTCTTCAAATCTAATCAAGTCAAACAACAAGGAATCCTTAAAGGTGATGAGCATGACTTCAATCCATCAAGGATATTAGAAATGAGTGGTGAGTTGCCAAAAAGTGAATTGAGAAGAAAATTGAGAAGTAGTGATCAATCTAATGTCTGTTATGGTCCCACTTCACTTCTTCACCTCACTTGTTAAATACCCACGACACTGTTCTTCCCTCGGAAATCTAAGCTCTGTATTTGTTCCAATGGATAAGGTTTATGTGCTCTATTTGTTTTTCGCTCTCTCTGTTTCGCTTGTTTGTGTCGAAGAAGAGTATGAGTAGCCTTTAGATGTAGACCTTCCTATGGAAAATGGGCTTTCATGGACGTTTTATAAGAGCACTTGCCCAAAATTGGAATCCATTGTCCACAAACGAATCAAGTTTTATTTAGATGATATTACTCTAGCGGCTGGGTTGCTACGTCTTCACTTTCATGACTGTTTTTTTTAGGTTGTGGGTTTTAACTACTTTATTTGTTTCATTATGTTTGTTTGTTTGTTTGTTTGTTAGGTTGGTGTTAAATGTTGGGTTTGGTGTTAAATGTTGAAATGTGTCGCACAAGGTTATGACGCTTTGGTTCAGTTGGATGGATCGACCAGCGGGCCGAGTGAGCAAGATGCCACTCCAAATTTAACATTGTGGCAAAAATCTTTTGAAATAATAAATGACATTAAAGAGCATGTGGACAAGGCCTGCGCTGCTATCGTATCCTGCATAGATATCATTGCTTTGGAAACTTGCGACTCCATCTAAGGGGTAAATATATTATTACTATTTTTTAAGACCCCATTCAGTGTGGCCTTATTAGTCATCGATGGTTCATGTCTTATATTCTTTATGTTGGATGATATGCAATAGAGATTGTTATTCCTATACATCAAGTTGCTTATATTTTTGATTACTAACTAACTAACTAGTGGTTTTTGTGATTTCGTGTGATAGCTAGATGAGTTCTATCCCTTATCTACGTAAGTATGCAACTATTGAGATGTTTCATTGTTGGTTGTATATATATATATATAATGGATTTCATCATGTTAGGTGATTTTATATTATGAGTGTGAGTAAGTGTGAATATAAAGGTAATGATTGATATTTGATATTTAGTTGTGGTAGTATTTATTATAGGTTAAACAAATTATTGATAAGTGGTAATATTTTGATATTAAATAACATGATCAACTATTTCTTGGCTCTAAAAGGAATTCTGCAAGTAGGAAGAGTTAAATTATATGTTACTTATGTAGATTTAATTCCTTAGTTGATTACCATTAGAAGGTTATTTTTCATATGCTATTTGTTTCAAATACTATTAATTATGAGAAATACTGACACCTCTGTCTGGTTAAGTAAACAGGTTAAAAGTGGCCACTATTGAAGGTGTCACATAGCTATTTCCCTTATGTCATTCTTGGAAATTTCTAGTATTGTCAAGGATATGTATTCAACCTTGTTTTGTAAGGGTCAAGTGCATGGGGGAGATGTTGTTTATTAGACCCTTGAGTCACCTCTTTTAATGTCGTTATTTATTTTAGGTTTTATAACATCTTTATGTGGTTTTAATTGTTTAAAAGGTGCCCTAGGTGGTACGTCTATAGAGTAGAGGTATTTTTATTCTATAAAATCACTTAAATAAAGTTTAAAACCCACTGTAATTCCCCAGTTATGAAAAGTGGCGAAAATTGAGTTGGTTGGGAAGTTATGGGGAGTTGGTTTCACTTTCTCTTCTATATATTCTCTCTTTGAGAGGAGAAGGGGCTTCTTCATTTTTGGCCTTCGCTTCTCTCATTTTCCTTGGCTTCTCTCCTTTTGGTCTTTTCCCTCTTGCTTTGGCCTTGTTGCTTTGATGTCTTTTCTTCTTCCATTTGGGTGATCCCACAAAATTGGTTTATAATTCCATTGAGGAAGGAAAAGTGCAAAAACACTCCCTTGAAAAAAAATGGATTTTAGTGGTTCGCACGAACTAAGGTGTTTGTATGGACCCAAAAAGGGGTTTGTATGGACCCCCCTTCGAGCGAACCCTCTTTAATGATGAGTCCCATTGTTTGGCACATTTTTTTAAATGAACACAAAGGAAAATTAAAAAAAAAAGGGGGGTTCGATTGAAGGGCGCTTCAAGTGAACCCCCCTTCTAGTGAACACCTAAGGAGGGTTCACTCGAATGGGAGGTCCATACGAACCTCCCTTTTTTCGCCTTCCCCTCATTTTCTACCAAATATCTGCAAAATTTTGCCTTTCGAAGCTCGGGTTGTGGATGAAAATGGAAGAGACTTCACAGACCCAACTGGATGATGGTAGTCCTTGGAACGAGCTATCCATCAAATGTAATTTTAATATGTTTTGATTTTATTATGTATCTTTTTGAGTTTGATTAAACATAGGTTTTTCACTGAAAATCAAGCTCTCTATTCTACACATGTGAAAAATTAGAAGATTATAAAACAAATTGAAAAATATTAGTGCACTAGATATTGATGTCCCTGATCCAACAAAAAAATTTGAATTTCAATACATACAAAAAAAGTTATGCTTTAGCTAGTAAATCATGTCTAAATTGTAATTGGTTTGACTTTGAAACTTAATTAAGAAAAAAATATTCAATGAAATGCTATGAAACTAATTCCATGCAATAGATATCGTAGTTACAAATCTAAATTCGAAAAAAATAGAATTTTATCCTTCATAGAAAAAAAGTTATATGTTAGCCAATAATACCACCCTTTAAAAATGGTGTTTATTGTTAAAAGCTAGTTTTTGAAGGAGATAGAAAAAAAATGCAATCTGATTCCAAATTTTTTGAAAAAAATATATTTAAAATCTACAGACAAAATGTCACAAATCACTAATTTGCATCATCTTCAAATTCCTCATGGTTTAGCCACTATAGGTTCCTGAAAGTGAAGATTTGATTAAAAAAATAAGTTCAATGTCTAGTTTGGCCAAAAATTGTAAACCAGTATTGTGGGATCACCCATTTGGGAAGGAGCACTCTTGGTGGAGATGGAGGAGAGGATTGGAGAGGGAGAATGGAAGAATAAGGCTTGGAGAAGGAGAGGCTATCCCCATTTGGATTTGCACTTAGTTTGGTAAGATCTCTCCTTGTTGGGTCTATGTTGTTGAGGAAATGAATTGTTGTGTTGTTCACTCTTCTTTGAGGAAATCTATGTTAAATTACTTGTATGATGGTTTGAATTATGTGAGTTGGAACTTCCTTGTTTTGCAAATAGTTGTGAACATATAAGTGATTGTGAATGTGTGAATAGTGGTGAAATATGAATGGTATAAGGTATGAAATTACTAAGTAATAAATGTGAATTGTGGTTATGTGTGTATGTTTGGGAAAAGCTATGTGATCCCTTTGAGCTTGGGGGTGGATTGATTATCAATCCTATGGTTGGGAAGAGAGTTTGTGGCCACTTTGTTGTTTCTGTTGTTGACCTCTTCTTTCAGGGATATATATATTGAAGATGGAATAAATGTGAAGTACATCAAAGTCAGGATCCAAGGAAATAGAGATGGGCCTTGTGCATTAAAAAAGGGGTTTAAGTTTCCAAGAGTGGAACTATGATAAATGTATTTGTTGTGTATTTGGGTAATAGAAAAATCTTGTAAATGTGTTTATACTTCATCTAGAGGGGTAAAATCAAGGAAGATTTGGGCATATTCAATCTCTAAATAAAAGGACTAATGTTGGGAAAATGTAACTTAACGTATGCAATCTTAAAAGTCAATTGTTTAAATCTTCAAATTAATGAGGGGTTTGTGTCTTGGGTATCTTTCCCTAATTTGCTTGAGGAACTTTAAGGGAAGGAATTAAAACTTGGTTGGGTTTGAAATCATCAAAATTTCCGTATAAAAAGGTGAAGGAAACATGTGTATGTGTCTGTTTTCACAATTTTTGAATTCAAAGTCTTTTCCCCTTTTATATTGAAATGCATTTGTAATTAAGATTTTATATTTGATCTTAAAAAAATTATCTATAAATATACATATATTGTATACATACATATATATCAATTCATGCATGTACACATATATTATCATTATAAATACTACTTATATCTTCTTATATATATATATATTATTTAATGCATATGGAACCAAAATAACATTTATAATAAATATTAATTAGCAATAAATAATCAATGTTGTGTTTGAACGCAAATACAAAGCGATTGAGGTATCAACTGTGTATTGATGGGACCACCCCATGGCAAATGCCCCCACTGCCAACACAGATCTAATAAAATATTTAATATAAAAGTAGGGGAGAGGGGCCTAGAGTGGATCGGGTATAATAGTGGGGATAGATAGTCCCTAAATTCCCATAGTGGAGCACCTTAATATCCAATTGCAAAACACTTTTTATCCATAAAGTACATAAACTGACAAATCATGTGATGCCATATCAACGCACTAATAAAACATGACTTAGTGCACCACTATGAGTCTCACTTTTTGTTTGGGCCTTTTTGGATATCTCAACAAAAAACAAGTTGATGTGGCATCATATTTAATGATGTGGCCCTAAAGCGAAATATAGAAGCACGCATTCTCGCCAAATAAACTCCGCTATACAAAAATTAAGAGTGATTTGAAATTCTTAACGTAGGTTTTGAAAACACTTCCAAATTAAGGGTGTTCCAATATGAACCTCCCTCTAATGCTAGCCTTTAACCATGCAGCTTTAGTGCAATATTTTATGCCCTCAAAAAACTTCAGCCAAAATTTAGTGCTGAATACGGGTCAGCCTCGACCGCAATAGATTTCCATTGAGTTCACCATGCCTCGTCTTTATGCAGTACCTAATAATATTAATAGAATTTCAAGAATTTAAAATGGTCACTGCTAATAAATCCTACCTATGTCTTCCAACTCTACCTACGCATTAAGCCAAAATGTGATAACGACTTTTCCTCGAACATGTCTCTTTTGTTGCTCAAATACGAAATCGTAATTGCTACTAACTGTATGTGAATGCAATTTGAACGAACTTTGGAAATCTGCGAATATAGAGCCAATTCAATATTTGATCTGCATTTTATACATTATCTGAAAAGGAAATTTTTAAATCTGAAGCTTTCAATTATGAAGATGTGTGTGTCAGGTCTAGGTTTTGCCAATGTCGATCTGCAATCTGCAATGTAACTGCAAATTTCTAAGAAATTTAATTTGATCTCTGATAAAACATTTTTTTAAGCATTCGTATAGGAGCACACATAAATATATGATTAAGCAATTTCGTAATAAAATTTGGGGGTAGGTTTTTGGAAACAAAAAGTAATTCCTCAAATCTTTCTGTGAACCACCGATTTGTCATTGAAGAAAATATTGCCTCTGTTCCAGCATGCCTGAAACAAATAAATTCAGATGCTCAAAATGAATGAATACTTGTGCATGAATCTGTAAGCAGATCCAAAGTAGAGGAACTAATTCAGCCTGTGCATTCCAAAATAAATTAAAAAAGAAGGGGGTCTTGAGAAGAAATAGAAGAGAAGGAGAATTGGTTACAAATTCCAGTATAATTATTCAACATTAGATTATGAAGGAATTTGAGAGGCAAACTTGTAAACTTCGGACTTGCAAACAATAAGAACATATTAGAAATTATTCTTAATCTGTGTGCTTCATTGGATTCTGTTACTTTCTGTCACATTCGTAGAAAATGGAAGGAAGTTGCGGATTGTTTGGCCAAATGGACCTCCGATCATCTGCAAAATTGGAACATTGTGGATAGGGGTCAATTACCCCCAGATTTGTCTCAAAAGTTGAACCCCTTTGTGGAGATTGACAGAAATATGTCATGCCTTTGCTTTGTACTTTTTTGTTTTGTTTGAATAAATTTTTACCCCTTTTTAGTTAATTTTTTTTTATATTATTAACAAGTTAGTTTTTAGTTAGCTGCTTTTTGATTAAATTAAATCCAGAAACTTAAAAAGAAAAAAAGAAAGGAAGAATTGAATTTGTAATTACTTGAGTTGGAGAAGAATATTTAGTTTCAGTTGGTTATTGATTTTTGTAAAATTTGTTTCTAATTTTATTTTAAGCAACTTGTTAAAAATAAGTTATAGTGTATTATAAGTCTATGTTTAAGTGGAAAAAGGGGAAAAAGAAGAAGTCATCAACAAGAAATTTTTAGACAATTAATAAACTTTAAATAAATATAAAATTCATAGCCAAACAAACATTGTATTAAATTATAGTTTTTGTGTCAATTTAGTTTTTGTTTTTTTGTGTAATATTGAATGTCATTAAATGAACTCAATAGTTAGTACGTTATTTTAGTATGTTTAATTTAATTATTCAAGTATCTTGGTTGGTTAGTTTTCTATATAAAAATTAAATTCAAATGTTCAACTATTATTGTTAAGTAAATCAACTTAAGTATGTAATACTTCTTCCATTTAAGTTATAGTTTGGGTGCTACAACCTCAATCTTTGTGTTCAATTCAGAAGGCTTTTCAACGGATATATATAATGAAAGGTCTTGTATAAACTTCTTAGTGAAATAGATCAGTAGGTGGTAGGATGTCTCCCCTTGGGTTCCTCAATTTCCATCTCAACTAGGTGGAAGTACTACCATTAAAATGAACCATTCTCATCAAAATGGTATCCATTTGTCTCTACTTAACAAGATGTTAAATTACCCCTAGTGATCATTTTTTCTCAATAACTATAATCAAACGTAAGTGTTTCTCATCAAAATAAGATTGGATAAGCTTATTATTGTTATTATTATAGAGGGTGCTAAGTCTCACCTTCTTGGGTTACATTTGAAACTAATGAATCATTAATGTAAAAATGCTTGATAACTAAATATTGATGGTGAGTTGGAGGTTAGAAAGATAGTAAGGCCAATTAGCTAGGTATTAAGATAAGAAAGGCTAGTATTATATATAAATGTTGAGAGATGTATTAATAGTAGTTTTGGTACTAGAGATGTATTAAGAAATAAAATATTGATTTGAGAATTGAAGCTAATAGTATTAAAACCATTATATATATATATATATATATATAAATATATAAATATATATATATATATATATATATATATATATATATATATATATATATATATATATATATATAAAAGTGATGGTAAGGTGGTAGTGAGATTAATTTAAGTATTGTCAGAATCAATGTTAGTAGGACTTGATATCAACCTTATCATTTGTATGCTACCACGATTAATGAGTGGTTAATAATCAATAGTGTTTATACGTTTACCAAAAAAAATATGTTGGTTGTGTATTGTTTAGTTGGGTAAAAATTAGGGCATGGCATATTTTAAGTAATTTAAACATATTTTGAATTGTTTTCAATGATTTTGTAAAGAGAGAGTTGCAACTTCGATTTATGTCTACTTTTTTTCTTTTGAGTTGGTTTAATGGTGGAGAACTTTTAAAAGTAATTTAAACATATTTTGAACTATTTCCTATTTTTAAATGAATTTGTAAAGAGAGAGTTGCAACTTCAATTTATGTCTAAATTGTTTGTTTTTTTTCTTTTGAGTTGGTTTAATGGTGGGGAACTTATATTTTTCAAAGAGAGGTCACAAGTTCAAATCCTCCAAGGGATAGGATATACACACCTTGGATCTGAAGCACAGTTAGAGTAGGGGTAGTCTCATATATATGTCATGTAGATTCAAAAACATATTGCCTAATGGTGGACTATAAAAAGACATTTCCTTCCCTTTCTCTAGGTGTTTTTTTTTTTAATCAGTTTTTAATTTATGTTGCAATTTCTTTTAGTGGTTTTTGTTTTATTTGTGAAGTTAAATGCTTTTTAATAAGTCCAATTTATTGAAATAAATTAAAGTATTTTTGAATAAATTTACAGAATAAATATTCTCAATTTTAATTTAAATTTTAAAATTGAATAGAATAATGATCTATAATATAAAATATTTAAATAAAATCTTTTTTACTAAATATTTCTATTTCTTTTTACCAAATTTTATACACAAGCTAGTTTCATGTTTAATTATTATTATTTTTTTGGAAAAATATACAAATATTTTTTTAATTGTAAGTTTTATTCAATAAAATACATAATAAGTTTAGAATTTATATTAATCATTAACATTGTTTTTTATTGTAATTGTGTGTTCATTTTTATTTGAGCAATATTGGCTTTGTTTAAATTCTTCCATTTAAATAGTTTCGACAATAAACATCTCTTTTTACACCTATATGCCTAGTCAATATACTAGTTCTTTACATGAGGAGTAGGCCAACACGTAAACAACCAATGTTATCAACATGTTTAATATGATGAGTAAACAACTTACATTGGGTGTATGTGGCAATCCTTGAGAAACAAAGAAAGATCATCCAATAAAATAAGAGAATAGAGAGTTCGTCAAATAATATATAGCAACAAATAGAGCTCTTGTCTATCATGCACTTTCATGTTTTAAGATGTTAAAAAATGTTATTTAAATCTACCTTAATTTCTTGACAAACAAAAAATAAATTAGAAGATCACTCTTCACAATAAGAAATTGTTGGTGGAAATTATCCAATTCTTTACTAATGCGTATAGTAATTCTCATGTTTTTAAGTGTACGATGATCCATTTCACTAATTTTTTGCTCAAGAACAATAAACTATTATTTAGATGCTATATCTTCAATTATTGTTAAGATTTATAATATATTGAAGAAAATAATTAACCTTTTGTATTATATAATCATTCTTTTAAATATACTGGAGGACCAAAATACAAAGTTCCTCTAGGACGAAGAGACAACTTGAAGTTTTTCACTCAAGCAACCACAGTTGCAAACATTCCAGGCCCAACCTCTAGTGCCTCAGCCCTCATTGATATTTTTGTTGCCAAAGGCCTCGATGTCATCGGCCTTGTGGCTCTTTTAGGTTCTCTGCATTTACTCATTTTGTTTAGTAGATAGTCAACATGTTTTTTGTTATTTAAGGTGTTAGGAATTGCATGCAAAAAATATCAATTAAATGCAAATAAAGATTAAACATAAGAATGAAAAAACACAGAAATAATAACAACGAGAGACAATTTTTAATGTGGTTCACCCAAACTCAGGCTACATCCACCAACAGAGAGTCCAATATTATTATCCATCAAATAGAACCGATTACAACCAACAATCCTTGCAACTCAATACCACTGTAAATGCTACAATACAATGTCAACGGAAACCCTAACCCTTAGCCTTTTATCAAGACTTGTGTCGGTTACAAAATAGGGTTTTCTATGTCAGCCAATAGAACAATAACTCCTAACGGCTTTATAAAATAATAAAAATCGTGTGAGGTTTCGGGGGCGTTGCCCCTCAACCTCGCCCTGTATTGCGACAGGGAGTGTGCTAGGGGCACTGCCCCCAAGCCCTCATTAAATAATTTGGGGGGAAACCGCGTCAATAAAAGAGGAAAATTTAACCTTCGAGTCTAATTAGGCTCCATATAACAAATAAGGCATTCGATATTTAAACAATATTTTAATTTTTCAATTTTGTGTTAATGGATCAAATTTTAATGATTGCTCTTAAGTGATGATTGTTTGAAGTGGAAAAAAAGGCCCACCAAATCTCACTTAATTAGGATATAAAAGCTATTAAATAAAATATTCTTTGAATTCAAAATGTATTATTTTGCATATGTTTTGAATTACTTTCCATTTTGTACATATAAATTGGATTTTGTTTTTATCATTGGATGAGTACAGGTGGGCACACCATAGGAATAGGGAATTACATGTATTTTGAGGAATGATTATACCCCATGTAGGACAACACTCTCGCCAAGAGCTTTGCCAAGGACTTGAAGCCTGCCACTTGTCCAAGCACAAAAGTCACCAACACCATCGTATTGGACATTCACTCACCCAATGTATTCATAAAATTGTATTATGTGAAATTTAAGCATTGAGAGGTCCTATTCATGTCTGATCAAGATCTTTACACATTCTCTCACACCAAACAAATCATCAAAGACTTTTCCCTCGATCAAGATCTCTTCTTTGAGAAATTGGCCATGGAAAAAAAGGGTCTTGACTGAGCATAGTGATGGGAAGCAAAGGGGAAATCATAACCAATTGTTCCGCTCACAATCCAACTCCTTCCATCAACACTATGGTTGAAGATGATATTGATTCCCCAGAGCTTTAATTTTCACCCACTTTACAATTTTT